>OX123183.2:112986245-113239783 GCA_944739405.2 Euclidia mi
CGAAGTCAATCTCAGCATCCTGTAAAAATCGCCCCAATTCATTACAGGCACCAACAAAGTTAGTACCATTGTCTGACAAGATACTCTTAGGCTTGCTACGACGAGCCACAAAACGAT
This sequence comes from Euclidia mi, assembly GCA_944739405.2. Classification (NCBI taxonomy): domain Eukaryota; kingdom Metazoa; phylum Arthropoda; class Insecta; order Lepidoptera; family Erebidae; genus Euclidia; species Euclidia mi. The sequence continues at coordinate 112,986,363 of OX123183.2, forward strand.
TGAGAGCAGACATATAGCCCTCCCTAGTCAAATCTGTAACGAGCTCAATATGCACGGCTTTCACAGCCAAGCAGACAAATATGCACAGGTATGACTTTATAAGCTTACACCCACGCCCTTTGCGGTCGGCTATCAGTACTGGCCCGGCATAGTCGACGCTACAGTTATAAAATGGATATTGCAGCAATGTTCTCGAAGACGGTAATTGACCCATTCTTGGTTGCACAGTTTGACATTTTAATCTGAAACATTTAATGCATTGTTTGACTGTGACCTTCGATAAATTTCTGCCACCGAGTGGCCAGTACGTCTGTCGAATAGTCGCCAATAGTAATTGAGGGCCTGCGTGTAACAACTTAAAATGATAATTATTAAAAATATTTTTTGTAATATGATATTTACTACAACAATATAGGGTGTTTGACGTTATAGTCATAAGGAGAGTTATCGAGTCTTCCACCCACACGTATGAGCCCATCAGAATCCATGAATGGACTCAATGAAAGAAGTCTGTTCTTACGAGGTAACAACTTTCCTGATTTTAGCAGTTCATACTCTTTAGGAAACATCTCAACTTGAGCATGACGTAAAATAAAATTCAAGGAATCATTTAGTTCTTGAACAGAGAGTGAATCTACAGTCTTGTTATGCTTGTTCTTTAAATTATTTATATATCTCCTCCAATAGGCAAGTAGTCTTTGTAATTTATTAAAATCAGAAAATTTTGTAAATAATGAATTGATGAATGATTGATTATGTGAAACTAAACTACTTAATGATAAATGAGAGGATACAATTTCAGGTAGATCTTGTTTCATGCCTTCATTTGGAAACTCCGGCCAGTCAATTTCAGCTTTAGACAAAAATTCAGGACCGGTCCACCACAAAGAACTTTCGCTGATTAAGTCGGCCTTCAGCCCACGAGAAACGAGATCTGCCGGATTGTCCTTCGACGGCACGTAACTCCATTTATGCCCTACCGTGCTTTCTTGTATTTCGTTAACGCGATTTCGTACAAAAGGCTTCAATGAAGTCGGCGTCATCGACAACCAACCCAACACTATGGTTGAATCACACCAAAACTGGCATCTGCTAATAGGCAAGGTAAGAGATTTCAACACACTAGTACACAGTCTTGTTTCAAGAATGGCTGCACATAATTCAAGTTTTGGAATGGTACATGGCTTTATAGGTGCTACTCGATTTTTTGAAGTTAAAAGATGCACAGTCACCAATCCGTCCCTATTTGTGGATCGCACGTACACACATGCACCGTATGCCCTTTCCGACGCATCACTGAAAATGTGTAGTTCACATGCATTTGAATTGTCAAATACGGCCCATCGTGAAATTCTTAACAAATTTAGACATGGCAAAGTACTAACGAAGGACTCCCAGAGTTTTTGAACTTCATTTGGAATGCATTCATCCCAGCCACACTTCATCATCCACAGGTGCTGCATAATAAGTTTAGCCTCAACAATACAAGGACCAACTAAACCTAACGGATCAAATATCTGACTGATCACAGATAAAATGTGACGTTTAGTAACCTGTTTGCTGCTATCAATGTTAATAGGAAACACTAGAGAGTCCGATGCGCATAGCCAATGAAGACCCAATGTTTTTAAAGGTACATTCCCGCCTTCAGCAAAATTTAATCTACCCGTATAACCTACTCGGCCGATCATCAGAGATAATATTTCTGGGCTATTAGACTGCCATTTACGCAAATGAAAATGAGCTGTGGCTAAAACAGAAGCGACCCCTTTAGCCATTGCTACCACCTCGGGAATTGTGTCTCCACCACTAAGATAGTCATCCACGTAAATGTCATGCGCTATCGATTCTCGCACCCTTTTATTTGAAGATGTGGTCGCAAGACTTACCAAGCATTTTGTGGCCAAATAAGGAGCGCTCGCTGTGCCGTAACTCAGGGTGTTGAGACTGTATGTTTTTAAAGGCAATTTTGAATCCTCCCTAAAAATAATTTGTTGTAAGGGTCGCTGTACTGGTGTCAAAAAAATCGCCCTATACATTTTCTCCACGTCTCCAGAAATGACGTACTTGTGTTGACGAAAGCGTACCAAAATACTAAAAAGGTCATCCTGGACAGTGGAACCTACCATTTGGATATCGTTGAGCGATGATCCAGATGTGGTTGCAGCTGAGGCATCAAAGACTACCCGAAGTTTTGTGGTAGCGCTGGACTCCTTAATGACTCCATGATGTGGCAAGAAATATTCAATAGTACCACCTGAATGAGGTTTATCTGTTTTATTGTTTTCGGTCATATGTCCCAGGCGCTCCTACTCCTGCATGAAAGTGACATATCTTTCTTTAAAGACGGGATCACGCTGGAATCGACGCTCTTATGACAAAAACCGACGCTTCGCTATATTGAAGGACTCGCCTCACACACTGGGGTCCTGCTTCAGAGGCATGGTAACTATAAATCGACCAGTATGATCACGAATTGTATTTAATTTAAAATTGGCTTCACAAAGTCTTTCTTCATGAGACAATGAGTATTTTGCAGGGACAGAGTCAATCTCCCAAAATTTGTGTAAAGTATTATTAAGTTGACCTAATGAAAGGTTACAAATTTGTGACTGTGATGAAGATGGATGAGATGGAATAGTAATAGCACCTGATACTATCCACCCAAATTTGGTGTCACGAAGAGTAGGCTGATTATTTCCTAAGGTTATAAAAGCAGGACCAAGGCATCTCCAAAATAACTCTGCTCCCACCAATATATCAACCACTGAGGGACTGTAAAATAGTGGGTCGGCCAACTGTACATTTGATGGCAAAGGAATTTTATCGACATCAATTAAAATAGACGGCAATTCTTTTATTATTACAGGTAATACGAAACAGTCTATACTAGTTCTATAACTACTGCAGCGTGATTCTATAATTAAATTACAAGACCGTGTAGTAGTAGAAATTTGAGTGTTGATACCTGTTACCGTGGAGCTCGTGCTTCGTCGAGGTAATTTCAGCTTATCGGCTAATCTCTGAGTAATACAATTGGCCGTGCTACCATTATCGAGCAAGATCCTGGCGTCCATCTTATTGCCCCAATTGTCCACGACTTTCACCAATGTTGTGGAAAGCAAAACATACGACGCAGTAGTATGGTGCATGGATGTGTCGTTAGATAACACGACATTTTGTGGAGTGCATGTTTATGGAGCAAGGAAGTTTGTACGTTAAATTTGAGTTCACAGATTAACGCTAATGCAGATATTTTGGATGTTTCTGTACTAAAGTTTGAAGTAAGTCCTATAAAATAGATTTCTTAATTTGAAACGATTTGTACTAACAAATTGATAGATAAATACACATAATACCTGTAATGTATTTATTTTTACTTCTCTCCAACTTCATGCAAAAATTCATCATTAGCCTTGATTTAATAACTGTCCTATTTCTGGGCACAGGCCACATCTCAATTTAGGGTTAGGCAATAATTCACCAGTGCGGGTTGGTAGACTATACATGACTTTCTAGAACATTTTGGAGAACTCTCAGATATGCAAATTTCCTCACGGTGTTCCTTCACCGTTTAGCAAGCGATAATGAACAATTTTATTTGCAAATACATAACTTCGACGAGTTATTGATGGCTGCGATCATAGCATATAAATGTGTAGTTGAATAGTTATCCGAGAATAATGCGCCTGTCCACCTTTTTATGGCCGCTACGCCACTACGCCGTAGTTTCCAATAAAATTCCGATGTGTGTGATCTACATATAGTCAGATATTTCTAGTTTGAGCAATTTTTGGAATCCGATGTTTCTATGTTAGTTACCGTGCCGCGCCTGCATTCATGGGCGAGGTACAATTCATACAAAGCAATTCATGTAGTGGTTACTATACGTTTTAGCATAAAAAGCTGCGCAACGTAGATTTAATATAATAATGTATGTGGGCAGCTTTTTATGCCACTCACGGAGACAAAACCTGATTTAGCCAGTTCATTTTACACAATGTAGAAGTCCCTGAGTTCGAATCAGGCAATATACCTAATCCCAAAGGAGGTCCTGACCAAATACTTCGAAATTAAACCTTTCTCTGTTTCCATGTGGATGTAGGCCGACTGTATAAAGGCGGCTATACTACAAGGTCGTTTTTTAGCGAAAAGAATGTGTGAATATATTCTACATATTTTTTCTAAGATAATGAGGTCGAAGTTGGGCGAGGCTTCTAGGCATTAATTTGGCACCTGACGCCATCGGTTATCTAGAAAATTCGTTGAAGATATTGTAATAAAATCATACCTTAACACAAACAAACAGTTATAGTTTAGAAGCAGCAGTGATCGCAATAAAATTGTAAAACAAGTAATCCTGTGTTATTGTAAAATAGCTCATTAAGATTGAATGGGCCATTTTTTATAATTTTCTCGCCAAATTGCATATTTTTATATAATTATAGACATATCTTGTATTTTAATGTACACACAGATACGTTATTGTTAAGAACAATTAACGATCATCATCAGCCTTAAACAGTCCACTGCTGGACTAGGCCTCTCCTTTGAAAGGAGGAATTGGCCTACTTATACCACACTGGCCAAACGGGTTCGCATAGGGTTTGTATCAAGTTTTCCTTCTCTTACAGTGGTGTTCTCTGCATAATGTGGTCCCTCTGTCGGCTCTTACGACACCCATGGGATGATATGGGGTGGTGGCATTCCGTATTCTTAATCCGTCACCACACGGACGAAAATTAATGATATAATACAAAATTATTTACATAATAATTCTGTATTTCAGGCGTTCATAACCGATGCCAAACGAATAACAGTTAATTTTAAACGTGAGATTTTAGAAAATATAGCAATAGGTGCTCATTTTTTTACTTTCTTTAAATGATATACACGCAATCAAAAGTATCTGTAAAGACATAAATTTCACTATGCGGAACATTTGCCATTATTCCCTTAAAATGAAATTAAACTAAACTTTTTCCTCTATTTTATCAAGTGATGAATGTGCCTGTAGATTTAACTGCGCAAAAGGTTAAATTGCACTACCTACGTGATGTCGAACGATCAATATATCGTTATTTTGGAGTGCTAATATACTGTCAAATACCTACCTTAAAGTACCCAGGGCAGCAGTAAAAGCATTTTCTTGTATGATACATCGCGTAAAACCTGATTTCCAAAGGTTCCATCCAAATGGTGTTTACGTGACACTTCAAAAATATAAAAGCAGTTTTTTAAAATTCGTTTACATTTTTATAGAGTGTTATTTGCAGCGCCATGTATTCGTAATGTATTTTATTAAACATTTGACTTTCTGACAGTTTATTTTATTTATTTATTTTAAACTTTTTGCACAATTACAAAAAAGTAATGCACAAAGGCGGGCTTAATGCCAGAGGCATTCTCTACCAGTCCAGCAGTTTATGTGTACGTATAAGCTATGGAGGGGAATGGACTAGTTGAATAAGTATCGACTAGTTTAAATTATGATCTTAAAGTTTTGCTGAGTACGGATTCAAACATTTGATTAAATTTCAGGCCTACATTTTTTTTAATTTATTTATTATAACAATATCTTACAGCACATATTAATATTAGGCATACTCATTCAACATCATGAATGCCTGGGGGGAATTAGGCATACTAACTATTCAAATATATGGCAGTAATTGGCATATTTAAAGTATAATATTGTGAGACGGTTTTAGAGACACTGTGACAAATGATATGTAAAGCTGTTGCTAAGGTATGTGATAAAAGCCTAAAAGAGACAAAATTAAATAGCGCTACAATTCTAAAAAAATATTCTTTTTAGTTGTTGTCTACATTTCCATAATGCTAGCTTCAAAAGCAGAACTCATTTTTTTGATTCGTGATGCGCATAAGTGTTTGGCATCGGATGGCGATACCATGAGTACCTACATCGATATTTCACCTAGCTGGAGGTAGTCTGACGTAACGTAATCAAACTATAGTCTAATGCTCCTGCTACACCTGCGTCTTAACGCGTCAATTAGAGCGTTAATTTAGGCACTGCGTAGATGCGGCCAACGTTTTAACGCGTTAAAATACTAATTTCCAATGCGATTTTTTTAACGCGTTTAATAGCACGTTATTGGCCATTGCCATTAACGTTAACGCTAATGCAGGTGTAGCAGTAGCATATTACATAGCTAAAATAACTAGGTCTGGTTCAAATTTTTTTATAGGGACTTTAGATACTATAAAGTGGCACAGAAAAATCGTTTAAAATAATAATTAGATTTGCATGAAAAGTGTTCATTAAAATGGACTATAGGATTAGCTGTCCTTGTTTTGGGCAATAAAGTAACAACGTATCCACGTAACATCACGGTGATAATTAATTTAAAGAGAAAGTTTTAATATGGCCCGAGCTTCTGTAAAGGTTAGTCTTTTTATTTGTCAAGGGAGCATTTTATTAGTGTCCTTACAAAAATACCTTAGAGCAATAAATTGTTTTTACGCTCTCTTTGCATAAATAAACATGCACGTGACATCTCAATTTTAATTAAAAGTCGAAATAACAAAGGTGCTACATAATAATGGACAGAAATTTAAGTAGGTACCTAAAGCTAAATATTGTGCAAATAAATCTCGAGGGTATCATAGGGCCATCTCAAAATTAAAAATAATTATTGGACGTTTTTGTTTTATGGTGGAATAAATATTCGAAGTTCTGCAGAGTGCGGGTATCTGTATCTTTTATTTAATTCCTGCAGCTTTAATGTAGTATAGTTTTAGTACTTCGTGAGACATTGATCTGTTCTTCTAAGTTTTTATGAACGGTGACATTACTAATATCATAAAGTTTGTAGTTTGTGAATACTAATCTTCGGATCTAACGAAAGTCTCTAAACGTAATTTATTTAACAACACACTTCAAGCTTTAGAAGCTGAGTAAAAATACATATGTACATACAATCAAACCTTCTTCCCGGAACGCGGCGGGGTAGGCCGAGATAGCACAGTGTCACTTGACTAAGCGAGGATTAATACCGTGAAACACGGCAACAGTAACATACGTTTAGGCGATATTCTACTTTTGACAAAATAACCATTATGTATTATCCTAAGAATCAATGCAAAATTATGTATTATCGATTGCCCAATGATTTTCCCAACCCTCCCCAATTACAGTTAAATTTAGAACCTCTTTGTGAGAACTATTAATGTCGATAATGATGAATGACTTATGCTGTTACTTCTTTATATTCACGTTTTCCTTCATTCGTCAAAACATCACGCGGACTACACTCAATTCCTCAGTCACAGTACACTTGCCAAAAGTTTAATCAACGGCTACAAATAGCACATAGACACGAAAAACTAGTGTGACAAGGTATAGTCTCGTATGGGAAATCAGGCATCAAACCTACGTTACTCAACGCAGTGTTAAGTAGCGAGGCAGGCACTAAACCTCCATCATTACATAAACCTGCTGCTACCGTATTATATTCGCGGTTTACTTAAATAATAGGTATATTTTCCTTCCTAGGATGCAGGGAGTATATAAATGTTGCATTCAAGGAAAGAGTTTGTGTTCCTAAAAGAGTCCGTGTGGTGCACAGTTTAAATTTATTGTGACGCGACGTGCAGTATTTAGCATTTACGTCGCCCGCAAACGGATACAATAAAGTTTACCTGCAATGTGCTAAGCGTGGTCTCCAGGGAAATATTAAGATTTTATCTTGATGTACCAACTGTGACGTAGTAAACTCGTGGTAAAGGATCATGAAAGCATTCTGCTTGTTCATAATAAGGAAATATTACAAATGGTCGGTATATACTATCGAAAAAATAATAATTTTCGTAATCGGTTCATAAATAAACGTAAAACAGTTAAAATACGACTGAAATTAAAACCTCCATATTTTTCATATTCATATTCTTTATTTGCCATTCCACAATGTAGGTACATTAGATGGTAAAACTTAAAATTAGGCGACATTATGGACCCCGTTGGGGCATAGCAAAGTAATCACAATTAATAAATTATTAGACAAATATTAATAAATATTCAATATGTTATAAATTACAACACATATAAGACAAGTTAACATATCTATTATCATATATTATCCTGATAATAATAGACTCATTTTCGTAAAACATACTATTATAGGAATATTATAATTATACCATCACATAAGTGGTTCAAAGGAGCAAGAATGTGATCTTAAAAGGATTCCTTTTTTACCTTGTGAGGTACAGAACCCTAAAAATATATCAAAAAATTCGCCGTAAGTAACAGAGTCTATAAATGATTCTATTTTCTCTCGGGTGTTTTAATTTTTTGTTTTGTTCATATGTAGTTTAAGGTCGCCACAATAAACCCAGACCAAGTTCTGCCATTGTTCATTGTAAAACCGGTACAATTTTGCTACTTGCTTCTGGGCTTCTGATCAAATGACTTATTCAGGCCAGCCCTTTGTTTAATGAATGGGTCTACTATTTTCAATCCTTTTTATCCGTGCAGCTAGGTCCAGAAGCAATGACCATGAAAATTTGGCACTTGTTTAAGTCTCAGGGAAAGTTAATCAGCTTAGCTTGTACTTGGTCCATCTGGACATTTATTTGCATAATCTGCACATAAATAGAATCAACCTGCCTTATAAACTAGGGTATCCATCCATACTATGAGAATAACTGTATCAAAACATACTTCAAAATCAATTACCCCAAAATGGGTTTTACTTCACATGACAAAATTCTCTTGACATACAATTCAAAAGTTCTTGACAGAAAGCGAAATTTGGGACAGTTTTCAATATTTACCGAACAAAAATGCTGATGACTTCGACTATGTAGGCGATCAATACATTGAGAACTTCTGAAAACTTATATCTCTGGAGTATACACCGCTATTTTTTAATTAGTACAAAAAATTTAATGGGGCTCTAGGCATCTTTAACTAATCATATATATGTATTTAAAAAATAAAAATACTAAGTTCCAAAACTGTCCCAAAACTGTCCACAAAAATACGTAATGTTTGGTATATGCATAACTAAATACTATGTTGTCGTGGTAATTTTACGCGCCACTACTCCATTGATAAATTTGTGCAAACTCGAAGCTCGCCACCCCCTGTCCCTCTGCGCGCGCGCCGCAGTGCTAAATTGAAGGCGATAGCGAACGGATGTTTTTTCGTGGAAACAATTATTTTTTTGTTTACGTTTGCCCAACGGGATGGCTTATTAGTTCACATCACGCGAGTGCAGCTATGCGTTTGTACAGGGAAGTGTTTGGAAGCCAGTGGATCGGTCGAGGCGGGTCGTAGCTTGGCCTCCATGCTCACCACTGTGTACAAAAGTGAGCCGTTGTGAGTGTGAGTGTCGAATAATTTAAACAGTGCATATTGGACGCTTTTGACGCAGTGAAAAGTCAGAGAAGCTTACTTATCTCGTTAAAAAACAATTAAATAAAACAAGCTGTGTATTGACAATAGTGATGGATATTTCGAAGAACAATTGAAATACTTGTAAGTAAAGTAAATATTACCTACTTAACTAAATAATAATTTGATGCGGGCGGCTCAAAATCGGTCTGTGTGGAGAACCTTGAGGGAGGCCTATGTCCAGCAGTGGACGTCTCTAGGCTGACGTGATGACGATTTAATAGTAATTGTAAATAGCAGCCGATTCTAACTTCATAAATACGCCAAAATTACTCTTTTCTTTTGTTACAGAATACTTTCTTTTATTTTGATATGACGTGTTTGCTTTCTAATTACATACCTACCTCCGTATTTAATTACGTGTAAAACGGTAAATTTTGCCGGTCCTAAGACAGGATGAAGTATGAAGGAGTGGGTAGAATTTAAAAAAATAAAAAATATCTACCTACACTTTTTATTTTGCTTCATTTTATTGTCTACGGCTACCTGCATTATAAGTGCGACGGAAAGAATGCGTAAGAGTAGGACGGAAAGTAAGTACTATTAATGAAGTAGTGAATGGATTGTAAAATATGTCTATGATTTGGGTGAGATTTTCTACAAAAAACAAATGATTATAACTTTGTTATTTATAGATATTATGAAATTCTTACGTCACTTATATGATAATAATGTCTTCGCTAATATGTCCTTAAAGTTTTTGTACTAATTAAAAAATAACGGTGTATAAATGCGTCAACGTTCGAGTCCGATACTGGGTGACCATCAATTAGAATTTCCCACAGGATTTATCAACACAAAATTACTAAACCAAATATAAATTTTTATATCAAGTCTTCTCTCCTCTTTTTAGTAATTTTGAGTTATTTTTATTTCATAAAGATAAAGTAATGATAAAATATTCCATAATCAATTTAACAGTTTGATCTAGGATTGTTTGAAACAAATTCACATTATAATAATTGTGTACGTTCAACTGAACTGAGTACACGTCAGTGTTTTTTGGAATTCGTTTCGGGAGTAGAACTTACTTCTTTCCAAACTTTCTAGAGTCAATGTATGAGTTAAACTCAGCGTTGATGAAGGGAGATCAGCTGCTCTACTTTTCAACCGAGTCCACCCCTAAACGTACAACTAAGACAGCTATGCTGATTTAAAATATAATGCACGTTATTTGCATTTCTGACTGCATAAGAGCTTTTCTAACTGCAATAAAAGCCATCGCTAAAGGCTATTTCGCTTTCATTTCTATAACTTTGAAGTAACAAATTATAAATTCAGTGCCGAAATTTGTGTCCGAAATCGACACCAGCATCTGGCCACCCTGTTCACCATTGATAACTTCCTTTGGCAAATTTATTGAAATTAGCATTTCGCCGAAGCGATCTTCGGCGAAATGCTAATTTTGAGATGGCCCTATGATACCCTCGAGATTTATTTGCACAATATTTAGCTTTAGGTACCTACTTAAATTTCTGTCCATTATTATGTAGCACCTTTGTTATTTCGACTTTTAATTAAAATTGAGATGTCACGTGCATGTTTATTTATGCAAAGAGAGCGTAAAAACAATTTATTGCTCTAAGGTATTTTTGTAAGGACACTAATAAAATGCTCCCTTGACAAATAAAAAGACTAACCTTTACAGAAGCTCGGGCCATATTAAAACTTTCTCTTTAAATTAATTATCACCGTGATGTTACGTGGATACGTTGTTACTTTATTGCCCAAAACAAGGACAGCTAATCCTATAGTCCATTTTAATGAACACTTTTCATGCAAATCTAATTATTATTTTAAACGATTTTTCTGTGCCACTTTATAGTATCTAAAGTCCCTATAAAAAAATTTGAACCAGACCTAGTTATTTTAGCTATGTAATATGCTACTGCTACACCTGCATTAGCGTTAACGTTAATGGCAATGGCCAATAACGTGCTATTTAACGCGTTAAAAAAATCGCATTGGAAATTAGTATTTTAACGCGTTAAAACGTTGGCCGCATCTACGCAGTGACTAAATTAACGCTCTAATTGACGCGTTAAGACGCAGGTGTAGCAGGAGCATTAGACTATAGTTTGATTACGTTACGTCAGACTACCTCCAGCTAGGTGAAATATCGATGTAGGTACTCATGGTATCGCCATCCGATGCCAAACACTTATGCGCATCACGAATCAAAAAAATGAGTTCTGCTTTTGAAGCTAGCTAGCATTATGGAAATGTAGACAACAACTAATAAGAATATTTTTTTTAGAATTGTAGCGCTATTTAATTTTGTCTCTTTTAGGCTTTTATCACATACCTTAGCAACAGCTTTACATATAATTTGTCACAGTGTCTCTAAAACCGTCTCACAATATTATACTTTAAATATGCCAATTACTGCCATATATTTGAATAGTTAGTATGCCTAATTCCCCCCAGGCATTCATGATGTTGAATGAGTATGCCTAATATTAATATGTGCTGTAAGATATTGTTATAATAAATAAATTAAAAAAAATGTAAGCCTGAAATTTAATCAAATGTTTGAACCCGTACTCAGCAAAACTTTAAGATCATAATTTAAACTAGTCGATACTTATTCAACTAGTCCATTCCCCTCCATAGCTTATACGTACACATAAACTGCTGGACTGGTAGAGAATGCCTCTGGCATTAAGCCCGCCTTTGTGCATTACTTTTTTGTAATTGTGCAAGAAACACAATTGTGCAAGAAGTTTAAAATAAATAAATAAAATAAACTGTCAGAAAGACAAATGTTTAATAAAATACATTACGAAAACATGGCGCTGCAAATTACACTCTATAAAAATGTAAACGAATTTTAAAAAACTGCTTTTATATTTTCGAAGTGTCACGTAAACACCATTTGGATGGAACCTTTGGAAATCAGGTTTTACGCGATGTATCATACAAGAAAATGCTTTTACTGCTGCCCTGGGTACTTTAATGTAGGTATTTGACAGTATACTAGCACTCCGAAATAACGATATATAGTTCGTTCGACATCACGTGGTGCAATTTAACCTTTTGCGCAGTTAAATTTACAGGCACATTCATCACTTGATAAAATATAGGAAAAAGTGTAGTTTAATTTCATTTTAAGGGAATAATGGCAAGTGTTTCGCATAGTGAAATGTATGACTTTACAGATACTTTACTATTGCCTGGGTGTATTTCATTTAAAGAAAGCAAAAAAATGAGCACCTATTGCTATATTTTCTGAAAATCTCATGTTTAAAATTAACTGTTATTCGTTTGGCATCGGTTATGAACGCCTGAAATACAAAATAATTATGTGAATAATTTTGTATTTTATCAGTAATTATCGTACGTATGGTGACGGATTAAGAATACGAAATGTCACCACCCCATATCATCCCATGGGTGTCGTAAGAGCCGACAGAGGGACCATATTATGCAGAAAACACTGTAAGAGAAGGAAAACTTGATACAAACCCTATGCCAACCCGTTTGGCCAGCGTGGTACAGTAGGCCAATTCCTCCTTTCAAAGGAGAGACCTTGTCCAGCAGTGGACTGTTAAAGGCTGATGATGATCATTAATTGTTCTTAACAATAACGTATCTGTGTGTACATTAAAATACAAGATATGTCTATAATTATATAAAAAATATGCAATTTGGCGAGAAAATTATAAAAAATGGCCCATTCAATCTTAATGACCTATTTTACAATAACACAGGATTACTTGTTTTACAATTTTATTGCGATCACTGCTGCTTCTAAACTATAACTGTTTGTTTGTGTTAAGGTATGATTTTATTACAATATCTTCAACGAATTTTCTAGATAACCGATGGCGTCAGGTGCCAAATTAATGCCTAGAAGCCTCGCCCAACTTCGACCTCATTATCTTAGAAAAAATATGTAGAATATATTCACACATTCTTTTCGCTAAAAAACGACCTTGTAGTATAGCCGCCTTTATACAGTCGGCCTACATCCACATGGAAACAGAGAAAGGTTAAATTTCGAAGTATTTGGTCAGGACCTCCTTTGGGATTAGGTATATTGCCTGATTCAAACTCAGGGACTTCTACATTGTGTAAAATGAACTGGCTAAATCAGGTTTTGTCTCCGTGAGTGGCATAAAAAGCTGCCAACATGCATTATTATATTAAATCTACGTTACGCAGTTTTTTATGCTAAAACGTATAGTAACCACTACATGAATTGCTTTGTATGAATTGTACCTCGCCCATGAATGCAGGCGCGGCACGGTAACTAACATAGAAACATCGGATTCCAAAAATTGCTCAAACTAGAAATATCTGACTATATGTAGATCACACACATAGGAATTTTATTGGAAACTACGGCGTAGTGGCGTAGCGGCCATAAAAAGGTGGACAGGCGCATTATTCTCGGATAACTATTCAAGTGCTTTACATTTATATGCTATGATCGCAGCCATCAATAACTCGTCGAAGTTATGTATTTGCAAATAAAATTGTTCATTATCGCTTGCTAAACGGTGAAGGAACACCATGAGGAAATTTGCATATCTGAGAAATCTCCAAAATTTTCTAGAAAGTCATGTATAGTCTACCAACCCGCACTGGTGAATTATTGCCTAACCCTAAAATGAGATGTGGCCTGTGCCCAGAAATAGGACAGTTATTAAATCAAGGCTAATGATGAATTTTTGCATGAAGTTGGAGAGAAGTAAAAATAAATACATTACAGGTATTATGTGTATTTATCTATCAATTTGTTAGTACAAATCGTTTCAAATTATGAAATCTATTTTATAGGACTAACTTCAAACTTTAGTACAGAAACATCCAAAATATCTGCACTAGCGTTAATCTGTAAACTCAAATTTAACGTACAAACTTCCTTGCTCCATAAAAAGCTTATAAACACGCTCATGAGCCCAGTGTGTATGCCAATGAGTTTACTGTTTAGGTAACAGTTTACGATCGCTATAAATATTGTCACTATTCAAGTTAAGTTCAGTATTCTTATGGGATTTGGCTGTTATTTTACAACATATTATTATGAAAATATTGGTCATTTACTATAAAATGTTAGTACATCCGACACTGATATTCGACGGTTAGATAAGTTATGTCTGTTTTTAGGCGACATGATTCTAGACTAGTCGCTTCATTGTACAACGCCTTATAATCAACCTCAGCTATCTGGTTATTTGTGAATGTAGCTAAAGTTATAGATTTTTGGTGCGTTCCGGGCTCAAGGCAAGGGTCTTGGATCGCAACAAGGATAATGCTGATAAACTTATTCAATAGAGTTAATTTTATAAATATAAATGTACCTCGCCTTGCTGTACTGCAGGGAGTTTTGGCGCCAACACTGATGTATGGTAGCGAATCATGGGTATGGCAGAAGAAGCATGAAAGTAGAATCAATGCTGTGGAGATTAGAGCTTTAAGGAACATGTGCGGAGTAAGTTTTATAGATAAAGTGCGTTACAGTGTGATACGGGAAAAGTGTGGTCTAAAAGAAGATGTAGTGACAAATATTGAAAAAGGAATGTTGCCTTGGTTTGGACATTTGGAACGGATGGATGAAAGAAGAAATACGAAAGGAGTGTATCGTGCGAGAATTAATGGAAATGTCGGTAGGGGACGCCCTAGGCGGACGTACGCCGACCAAATAGGTGACGTACTGAAAAAGGGCCAAATTAAAAGTACCCATAACCGACGCGTATGTATGATGAGGTTAATGAATGTCGAGGAAGCGAAAGAGGTATGTTTGAACCGAAGCATGTGGCGTTCCATAGTCTCTGCCTACCCCAATGGAAGACAGGCGTGACGATATAGATAGATAGATAGAAATGTGCTTATATTTGATTACAAAATTTGACAGCAAAACTAAACTGACATACAAACATTCTTACACTTGATATCTCAACAACACGTCACTTGCTACATGATTCATTTGCCAAGTATTGTGAATTATAAACACAATAATATGCATTTGTATAAACGGGTACCGCTGTTGCGCCGTGTAATATTCTAAGCGTTTGAGATGCAAGTTCAAAACAATAGTATTTGAATTAAACAGCGGCGCATCCTGTCTGAGCAAGCCTATTGAACTATGTGCACTAACAAGTAATAATGCTTCTAACTCAGATTACACTATAGGGATTGGAATTCATTGTGTTTGAATTCGTGTTTCACACTAGAGCTGGAGTTTGAGCAGTGCTTTGTTGATCTTATGGGTTAAGAATGCGGTTGATCATGAGGGATTAGTTTGGTCTTGTGATGAGGGATTGTAGGTAATAGTGAGGAATTTGTCAGTTGCGCGAGAGGTAATAGCCGCAATGGGAATAAATCCAGTGCTGGAGAGCATTTTCCAAATACTCAATCAACGGACACATAGAACCCCCAGACTCAAAACATAATTTTCGAATCACACAAAGTGTTGTCTGACATAGAGATCAAATTTACAAATATAGCTGGCGCAATTTTAAACAGCGAGGCGACTACTTAATTAAGTCCCTTTCCTATACGTGACAAATGATCATATAAGTTGACTGATAAATGGTCAAAAACAAATTATAATATATTGTACAAACATGGATGTAATACATTGTACTGCAAGAAAATTATCACGACAAAGGGTAAAAATATGCCAATTTTTCGCTTGTTATAAAGTATGAAAGAAGATCAATACATTTCTTAAATTGTATTACTAGAAATTCAAGAAGCAACGTCAACCAAACATCATTATTGACTCAGTCATTTCCCAACCTTAAGGATTTGCAGCGAGAAAAACATCTGTTTGACCCACAAACATGCTCAATTCACCACATTTATTCACATAATTTGTGTTCAAAACGAGCTTCACATATATTCAAAATTCAGTGTAAAAAGGGGTTGTATCTTACGCAAGACAAAAAGGTGGCACTGACACCTTTTTAATAAACAGCTGAGCATTTTCCACTTATGCTAATGTAACCACTTATTTGAAACGTCTGCCTTCTCAAATCGACTTATCTCGACCATTTTGTGTAACTACATCTGTGACTTGAATTTCTTTAGGATTAAAATTAAAAGTGCTATGTAACGGAAGCTCTGAAGGCATTCCATTCAAATTGACCTGCACTTACTGCCTTATTACATAGCTATTTCTATGCATACTGAATCCGCAAGGGGTTTATAAAGCGCCAAGCGCTAATTGCAATGGTACAATTAATGCAAAAGCTTTTAATAACATTACCGTCTACTATCAACCGAAGGGGGTTTTCTATAATGAACTAGCAAATTAAAATATGAAACGAGAATAATAATTATAGACCACTGGTATATCAGACATATTACTTATGGTTCCGTTTGGTGAAAAACGTTGTTTTTGTTTGCATTAGTAACATACTAAATGTGGTAGGCCTAATAGAATTAACTTTAAAAAGAGCGCATCCTTGTCGTTTCCGACGAGGAATAAGAGGGGGAAAAAGAAATGATACGGTGACAGAAGGTAGAAGAGATCTGGTATAATTGCTGATCATTTTATCAAAATAAACACAAAAAAATTAAAAGTACGGACACTGTAACTGTACATTAATATTTTCCAGAAAAACATCTCATTCCCGAGATTACAATCTTTTTTTTAAGACCAGCAATTGCCTACTACGTATTAAACAAACTATACATACAAACATATATCCTAAACTCAAGCATCCTTTTCAGTATTGTTCTCAATATCCAAACACCTTAACAATAACCATGAAATATCGAGTTACACCGTAATCTATCTCCACGTTGTCATCTGCCGCATATTGTATCTGCCTCACGACTCCAAACTTTGATTACAGTTCAATTTTGTGTCGTAAAATTTTATGCACAAGCTTTGCTGTAACAATCTGTAGTTCCGACAGCGTTTGTAAAATAACGCTTCTTGAAACTCATCTGTACATTAAACAGTTCAAATATTAACATTCCAAAATGTGACGGATTTATTAAGATTGTAAATTTTGGTATTGAATGGGCACTTTGATTTCTAGGTACTGCAGAATACTTCACAACGCATGCGTTATGTTAAGAGTTCAACAGACTGAAAACGAATAAATTTTCAGTTTTAGGCATGTTTTTGTAATAATGAATAATCTTATATTATAATGTTATGCGTATAGCACTTACACTATGTCTAATAACTCCAGAAAAACTATCGTGGTGTTCACTTTGTTCTTTCCGGTTCTATATCCAATGGAACCAAGGGAACCTTATTACAAAGCCACCGCTGTATGCATGTCTGTCTTTCAGCGAGCTGTATCTCATTAACTGAATTTAGTTATTAGAAATTGGTATTGTTTTTTGCTGTAGCTATTAAAATAATATTATACTAAAAAATGCCCACTATTTTATATTGTACGATAGGATAAAAATCTTACGAGCAACTCTAAATAGCACAGTTTTTATATTTTGTAATGGGAATACATTTATTCTGAGGTTCGAAAATACACGGATGAAATTCATTATGGTTCTAACTATCCCATATGTTTATTTTTACCTTCATATACATATTATAGCAAGATATATATTGCCTAAGAAGCTCTTCGTGATAAAATATTTCTGTTTTGTAACAAATTTATACTTCTGTTATATTTATTTTCAACTATGACGCCTATCATCTCAGCTTAGCCGATTTCATCAAAGTAGTTTCACTTTTACACTCAGTTTACGGTTTACCCTTATTAACTGTAATCATCACATCAGGACTTTAATAGTTTTCAAACATTCTTTCGTCGACCCGTAAACTTCTGGTGGTGGTAGATAAAGGTATTAATTCTCTATTCCCCCTTCAAGGGGGAATTAATTTTAAAACTTTTTCGATTCCTGGTTTAATAGATACTACAGTCAATAAGCGATAAAACACTTTGTGGTATCGACGATGATACTTTTATCGGGGTATCTTGAGAAGAGATAGACGGCTTTTCCGCTTTATTGACGTAATATGCAAATATTGGTGAGATGACAAAAATGCTCTGCGTAGTGATTTTTTGTCAATATAACGCAAACACTAAAGCGGCTGTCTTGCTGTTTTCAACTGCGCCGAGTATTATGACGACATCGAAAATAATGGTAGTTGCTATGCTGTCTTCAATAGCACTGAGTGTTATGAGTTCAAGGGGAAAAAGATTGTGCGTTCCAAGAAAGTTTGTGCCGGTTCTTGCTGTTAATCTCTCCGTTACCCACATGAAAAATCGATCATGGGAGACTTTTTACTCTTTGTTTCGTATATATTATTCATATTTTTCTATCGTTATTACTTATTACGAATTATTTCAACATGGTATACTTAGACTACGCGACGCAGTGAACAACAATAGCCTAGGAGGGAAACAATCAGACTGACACACAAATGATCTTGAGTACAAATCCACGGCGCGCACCATTAACTTTAAGAAATCGGTCTGCTGAGCACGTACCTACCTATTTCGTATATGAACATCTTGGAGTGTTGTCGATGTTCTTGAAAGGAGTACGTGCCAAGTAGTTGAAAAAGTTCACTGTTGCGGCCAATTTGCATTATATGCTAACATTATTTTAGGCATAAAAATTTACAGCAGGAACGTGATTGGTTATTTACCAATCAAAATATTTTTTTATTATTTTTTATTATAGAGTATTTTAAAGTGTCTATTTTCAGTATCAAATTTAGGAATTAGTACTCATGTTTACATCTTTTCCTGAATAAATAGTAATTTCAACGCGCAGGCAATGATTCGTATGAAGATATTAACTATTTACTAAATGGCAGTCTAAACCGCGCATCAAATATAGGTATATAGTACACGAAGCAAATTATATCTTTGTAAATAGATGGAATACTCGACATATTAAAAATATTCAAAAATAAATCCCTTAAGCATGCTTTGTGTTGAAATAAACAGTATATGTTTTTATCAAAATTTCAGACATTCCAAGAAAATTCGTAACAAATAAAATGATAAAAGTGCACAAAACATGTGTGATACCAGCACAATACTAGCTCTGACTTTGATTACTTCTCGTATATAAAGTACCAAAGTCCTATTTTAGAATGAGTCCTAGAGAAATGGAACTCATTTTGTCGTGCATCACCGCATATTAGTCTGACTGGGTCCATGGCCCCTGAATTATTACCTACCATGTAGATTACAACGTGACTGTGCTGTTTTTACGAATGTATATCAGTAAAATGTAATTTGGAACCATACACGCGGAATAGTGTGAATGTATTATTTTATGTGAACTTTTAGAAGTTAGAAACTTTTCAAAGTAACGTAATTTTCTGCGAGTTTACGGTCATTTCGACATACACGCTTCGACGCGTATGTCGAAACCGGACCCGCGTACACGAGTATGTATTAAGGCGTATTTGGTGACTCAGTATAGACATGGTTCACCACCTTCATCATCGTCAGCCTGCTTTTACATAGCCCACTGCTGGATATAGGCCTCCCCAATGGCACGACACTGAAGCCGATTTTCGGCTTTTTGTGTCCAGCCGTTGTTAACAACTTTGCGTATATTGCCTCTCTACCTAGCCGGAAGGCCAAGTAAACGTAGTGTGATACACTACGTTTACATGTTATCATGGTTAACACGAGCATAATTATAAGCGCGTCAACGTTCATACGAGTACGTACATGTGCTTTCAAGAAAAGAGCTTATTCACGCGTATAAAGCACTAAACTTGTCTGAAACCGCTCCAAGTTTTTATTTATTTTTTATTTATAGACTCACGCCTGTATCCCCGAAAAGGTAGGCAGAGGTGTAAATACTACACCCAAATTTCGCCATGAATTTTTAAGTCCCATGTGATAGGTGGTGAGCCTATTGTCGTTACCGAGCACATCACCGGACCGAGCACGTCACCGTGTAGACTGAGAGCCTTAGTTTAGGTCGGTGTTGGGTGGGAGTGATGTTGGAGTAGAATTCTGTAAGTGAGCTAAGACCTTAACACTGCGCTGAGTGTTGTGGGCTTGACACCTCTACGAGAATACTCTTCGTGTGATGCATAAATTGTTGTTTGGCGTCTGGCTGTTCATTGTGTCCGTCGGTTGTATGTATGTAAAATTCCCCGCGAAACAAGATTTTATCCTTGCACGGGATTGTAAGTAAGAAAGTATAGCGAATTCGAGAAATCTGGTACCATATTTGTAATTTGTAGTTATTGTTAAATACTTATTATCTAATACTTACTAATATATAACGTGTAAGAGTTTGTTTGTTTGCCTGAACGCACTAATCTCAGGAACTACCTGTCCAATTTGAAAAATTATTTCAGTGTTACACAGCCAATTATCGAGGAAGGCTATGGTCTATATAATATCACGCTATGAGCCACGGAAGTGGAGCAGTAGCCTTAAATAACGCAGGTGTAACCGCGGGCTCACCTAGTGAGTTTATAAGCCGCAATGTTGTCACTGCACACTAATGTAGCATTACTCGTAGCGACATCATATCGGGTCATCCATTTTCATTTAATATGGCAACGGGATAATGGCTACAACAGGTGTAATACCTACTGCCAGGTGACTGCTATTCGCATTATACTTATAAAATGTATGAATCATTAAGAGTGGCTTTGACTTTTATGCTCAATCGCGAACGTGAGTGATATTACTTTATACGTCGTAAGTCACACACCATCTCTGCCTACCCCAAAAAGCGTAGAATTACCGCACTATTCGGATTTTCACAGCGATATTATACAAGTAGGTAATTTACAATGGGAAATAGTTGCAGATCTTTACAAAAATATAATGTTTTTTTCATTATATTGGCCATAAAATGAAAATGTAGAATCATTAAATAATTTCAGCTTGCAATTTTAACGGTCATCAGCGCCGCCATGTGACTTAATAAATATTGAATTTGACTTTGAAGAAAAGCAAACATATAGACTATATTTAATCCAAAAAATTCGTCAGTACAGTATTTATTGAAATTAAACTACAGTTTACGGATTTTATCGCGTTATATTGGTTTCACTGGTTATTAGTTATTACATTTAAACCGAATGATCTAGAAACTCCATTTTTATAACTAGCCAACGTTTCGAATCCTTTACAGGATTCATGTTCACGGCAGACTGAGGTGATATTTGTCTTTGTCTTGAATTTAAAAGTTATCTCGAAGTACCCGAACATTTTTCAACTATTGGTGTTTACTATCTACGCAGAATGTGCTCACTGTGTCTTGATGTCTTCTGGTGACTTTGTCCTTCTTGGGTTTCATTAGCCTGATAACAGGGTCCCAAGCTGGAGGAACATTCCAACCATCTTCTCTATTGAAATTAGGATGTTTTTTAATTTCAATAGCTTCACGTATCATTCTTGGAATAAAGCGGTGTTCTTTTGCGAGTATCTGTGGTTTATCAAATCGCAGGTAATGGTTGGTTCCTTGTTCTACATGTTCACACACAGCAGACTTCGTCGAGCGTTTGTGTTTAATGTCAGCTATATGTTCCTTTAGTCGAATGCCTATGCTTCTCTTGGTTTGTCCAATGTATGAGAGCCCACACTCACAGTCTATCTTGTAAACCCCGGCCTCTTGTAAGGGTAACTGACTCTTGACAGATGGTAATATTTGGCTTATCTTCGTTGGCGGCTTGTAGAAAGTTTTGATTGAAGCTCGCTTCAAGATGTAGCCAATCTTGTCGGTCACGCCCTTGATGTATGGGAGGACAGCAGGTTGTCTTTCTACTGTGGCTGGCTTGTTCTTCGGGGATCTGTGACGTTGGCGCGGCGGTCGGAGCTTGTTGTCTTGCAGAACTTGCTTGACAAGTTGAAGCTCGGCGTCCAGGTGTTTCTTGTCACAGATCCCCCGGGCTCTCTGAAACAAAGACATTCCCACGGTAGCTAACTGTTTAGGATGGTGGTGAGATTCACCGTTTATGTACCTATTTGTATGTGTCTTTTTCCTATACACAGTGTGGCTCAAAGAGTTGTTTTTATTCCTGATAACAAGTACATCTAAGAAAGCTAAAGAATTGTTTGCCTCTAATTCCATTGTAAATTTGATGTGGTTATGAATTGAATTAAGATGGTCTAGGAATACATTAACACTATCTGTTGGTAAAATTGTAAAAGTGTCATCTACATACCGCTTGTAGAACCTCGGTGTGTTGGTGGCAGTCTGCAGGGCTCGCGCCTTGAAGTCCTCTATGAAGATGTCAGCAACAACAGGCGATACTGGAAAGCCCATTGCCACACCGTCTACTTGTATGTAGTATTTCTCATCCCATAACAGATAGCCAGTTGTTAAGCAGTGTTTCAATATTTCTGCATATTCCTCAGGCATGTTGTTCTCTATTAGCTTCCTTCTAGTTATTTCAATATAGTCATGTGCCGGTAAGCATGTGAATAATTACTGTACATCAAAACTAACCATAGTTTCCTTGTCAGAGAGATGTAGGTGTTTTATTTCACTGACAAAATGGTAGGAATCCTTTACATGCGCTCTCGTCTTGCCTCTGAGTGGCGAGAGAATCTTTGCAATGTGTTGAGCCAATCTGTAGGTTGGTGTCCCTATTTGACTGACTATAGGGCGCAGTGGAGCATTTTCTTTGTGTATTTTTGGTAGACCATACAATTGAGGAGGTTTTGCACACGATGGTATTAAGTATTTCACGTCCACATTCAGTTGTTCGGAGTATTTATTCACAATGTCACTCGTTTGCTTGAGTATTTTGTTGGTAGGGTCCGTCTTAACCAATTTATATGTACTTTCATCCGACAAAAGATTTTCCATTTTTTGTTTATAATCGGACGTGTCCATCACTACCGTTGCATTTCCTTTATCTGCTAACGAAGTACTGTTAGTTCAGGTCTAGCCCGTAGGTTCTTCAGTGCGAAATACTCGGGTTTTGGTAGATTCCTTTTCGGCACTTTCGACTGACGCAATACAGCAGAAACGTCCTGACGTATGGCCTCGAAATCTTCCTTACTCACATTGTTCTTGACTAGACAATCCTCAACGTTGCAAATAATGGTCTCATACGGTATTCTAGACGCATAATTTAAACCTCTGCTCAATAACTTTTCGGTGTTTTGATCTAACGTATGTTTTGACAGATTGACAACTGTTTGTCTATGATCGGCGGACGGTAGCGTGTGATTGGTCCGTTCAAAAACGTTCTGTTTCATTTTGTACTGGTCATTTGATTTTTGTTGTAATTTTTCAAATTTTTCTATTTTGTTACGTTTACGCGCGTAATATTTTGATGTTTCTCTGTTATTTATTGCATCGATGCATTTTTCAAAATCAAATGGAGTTATCAATCTGTATATTTCGTTAGACAAATTCTCAACATTTCTATTTATTCTGCGTAAGTTAGCGCGGTGTTCGTGTATCTTTTGAATGAGTAACTTTTGACTTGCCTGTTTTAAGATCTTAGCGCTCCCACGTATGTCCTTCTTGGCTGATATTTTGCAGCATGTAGGGATGAGATCGTGATCACGGCATCTCTTCAAGAAATTCAAGGATGTTATGTATCTTGCGCGCTTGGTTTGTAGATCTTCTAACCGGCGTATTTTTGTTGCTGTTTCCTGTCCGTACTGGTTAACATAATATTTTCTTGGGTTTACGCGAATGTTACACATTGAAATTAAACTACAGTTTACGGATTTTATCGCGTTATATTGGTTTTACTGGTTATTAGTTATTACATTTAAACCGAATGATCTAGAAACTACATTTTTATAACTAGCCAACGTTTCGAATCCTTTACAGGATTCATGTTCACGGCAGACTGAGGTGATATTTGTCTTTGTCTTGAATTTAAAAGTTATCTCAAAGTACCCGAACATTTTTCAACTATTGGTGTTACTATCTACGCAGAATGTGCTCACTGTGTCTTGATGTCTTCTGGTGACTTTGTCCTTCTTGGGTTTCATTAGCCTGATAACAGGGTCCCAAGCTGGAGGAACATTCCAACCATCTTCCCTATTGAAATTAGGATATTTTTTAATTTCAATAGCTTCACGTATCATTCTTGGAATAAAGCGGTGTTCTTTTGCGAGTATCTGTGGTTTATCAAATCGCAGGTAATGGTTGGTTCCTTGTTCTACATGTTCACACACAGCAGACTTCGTCGAGCGTTTGTGTTTAATGTCAGCTATATGTTCCTTTAGTCGAATGCCTATGCTTCTCTTGGTTTGTCCAATGTATAACGCGATAAAATCCGTAAACTGTAGTTTAATTTCAATGTGTAACATTCGCGTAAACCCAAGAAAATAGTACAGTATTTAGTAAAATATAAGCGACCAATTAATGTAAATTTTGTCATGTGTTACGTACACAATCAGATCGCTCCAGTTCTAAACACACATCTATTCAACATTACTCAGCGAACAGTACTTAACTATCTTGTCCAAAGTCCAAAGACTATTAATTTCCGTATACGAGTTCCAGATTCTTGAGATTTGCGTTACATACGGACTAGTATTTTCAGACTAATTCACTTCCAACTAAGGGGAATACGACACGTAGTGGAAACTTATTCTCCTTGCTGTAAGAGAATTGCTCATCATTATGTACTCGAAGTGGGAATGATGATGTTAATAATATCGATGGTTTCTTCAACCCATGGTTCACTTTATAGCCTAACCAGATTGACAGGGCGTCTACAGATTGAAGTTATATTACCAAAAGTATTGCGATATTCCGACCATATCTTTTGCAGAATTTGATCGCACTGTCTCATACCATCTGACCTCTTAACTTCTGTTCTCTCCGAAGCTTACAATCTTTGAACATGATCTCCAAATTAAAACAAAAAAACACTTAGTGAGATCACGAATACTGCTCTGCGTCCATCGATTGGATGTTTGTCGAGTCCTCTCCAACACAAAATTCATTGCTAGTGGTATTCGTAATTTCTAGTGAGAGAAAATCTGTCATATTGACGGAAACATTGACTAAAAATGAGATTACGTATAAAACATAGTTACGGTACGACGCATCATGTGCGAACTCTCTCACTTCTAGTTTCGAGGAGTCATAACTCACAGCTAGCTCTGAAATAATTAAACTTTACTTAGAGCGCTCAGATACAAATTTAAAACAGTCGACTATTTAACAAATGGTTCCAGTTTATGTAATACCGTTAGAGTTTTAATACTAATAATATTTCATTGCTTCAGCTGTAAGGATGCTTAAATACTTTTCATGAGTGTTTTATGATTGAAAAGTAATGGAAAGTGAACTAAAAGCGATAGATGTATTTCCATAAATCTGCTGGTCTGTAATGACTATTATAAAATATACGATATAACCAAAATGCTATAATCCTATTAGAGTGTTAAATGGTTACTATCCGAAGCCAGGCTTTATGAACTAGTCAGAATGGATATTACGTACCGATATCATAATATATAAAGACGGTTCGACGGTTTTAAACAATATCTTGGCAATCGTAACTTTATTTGTACCTGAGTCATCAAATTAAGATTTATAAATCTTTAATTGTATCCACCAAAATACAAAAGTAGCATTAATATGTTATAGTACATTAAATTACGAAACCTTTATATTACGTATAAAATAATTGAATAATAATATCACAGTTAAGCTGCAAGTTTGAAAATAAGATTCTTTATTGATATTTTTCTATTTTAAGCTCACCCAATTTCTAGTGAAGAATACACTATAAACACACCGAAAAACATACATCCAAACTTGATATCAAAAAACTTTCAACTATCCCTACTAAACATTGTAATTTCAAAACAAACCTTAATATAATGCACGAATAATACCTAATCATTTTAAAACGAATGACGTATCGGAAACAGATTAAACGAAAATATATGTCCTTATACAAAGGAATGTCAACAGAAAATAAGTAAACATTGAAATAGGATTGCTACAACAAAGCAAGGGAAAAGTAAGTTCAGCTGATTTTAATGTAAATTTACGTAGTCTTATCGCGTAAGCTGTTTATACTGATTGTACAATAATATTCATGGACGACTTGTGGAAGTAAGCAAATTGAATGGAATTAATTGTTTTTGTTTGATTTTTCTTGAAAATTTAATATAATCTATTGGTAAAGTCTCCGTCGATTTATTTCTAACGTATAATTTTATTGACAAGTTACACCGACCGTCAATGACCTCGAGATCGCACAACGCGTACAAACGCAGCACATTACATTGTACACGGTACATTGATGATAATCGATTCGATCGATTACTTTGAGTAAAATTAGCATGATCATAAGAAATAACAAAATGATAAAACAAAAAAAAAATGATTTTTACCGCATAAAGAAACAGCAAAAGGTGTATATGCAGGCAGAAGGTTGTTTTCGGCGATTTTTGCCCACTGTAGCTTGATGGATTAACTCAGGAAGGAGAGTAATGTCTCGGTAAGTTACAGACGTTTGTTATGGTCAATAAACAGGCGTTAATTTTCAAGACTGCAATTAATAAAAAACATGTTAAGGACGATGGTAGCGTCAGTTTAATAAGAGTGGGTATATAATTATTTTTACGGTTTCGAGGGTCTTGGGATCATCTGTAAACCGTTCTGCGTTCGATTGTCCAGCTGTATATTCGGAGCATACTATATATTATAGTAAAAACAAAATACAAGTTCTATGCGAAGGATCATCATCATCAGCCCTTTATACTCTCCCACTGCTGAGCACGGGCCTCTTCTCACTATGAGAAGGGTAAGGCCATAGTTCACCACGCTAGCCAAGTGCGAGTTCGCAGACTTCACATGTCTTTCGAGAACATTATGGAGGACTCTCAGATATGCAGGTTTCCTCTCGATGTTTTCCTTCACCGTTTAGCAAGCTATAATTAGCAATAAATATGCCAAGGGCACAAAAAAATCTTAAACAAACCTTTTCAGACACGTTTTAAATTAATTCTACTTTTAAATTTTAATCATGAAATCAATGGATATAAAAGTTTCCGTACTAAACAACGAAGAGAGAACAACAAATTTACTTAGGTGCATTGGGTTCCCACCAATAACTTAGGGTCCCAAGCCAACCTCACCTGCAAGTGGTCCACCTGCGGATCAACGGACGAGGCTCTGGCAAACAAAATATCCCGATAAGCGGCAATAGGCTCGCCACCTATTACGTGGGATCAAAACACTGGCGAAAAGTGGGCGTTTAATATGTCTCTGCCTACCCGTTCGGGGTAACAGGCGTGAGTCTATGTATGTATGTATTTTAACTCTCTAAAAATATACTACAACATTGGAAAGTAAATATGATTCATTGAGGGCAAATTGTAATTGTAATTACTTTGAAGCCAACTTACTTATCAAAATTATTAATGCGTAAGCGTGGTTGTCAATTTATTCTCTATTATAAGAAAATGCTAAGCAACTATAAACTATCATAAATATATTTAGGAAGAATTAACTTTAGTGTAATTAAGAGATTTTCCATTTAATATTTCTTACAATATTCGTTGAATAAAAATAAACAATATTGTAGCTAAAAGCTTTGCGTTTATTTTCGTTTTAGTTTGCGAGTTCATATTAATTTAGACTCTTATTAATGTGTGTTGTCGCCGGTGTTTTTTGTCCTGACCACTGAGTCTGGCGTGTTTATAACGCAAGATTTCAATAAAAATATTTGTTTTATTTTTTTTCCTCATTATTAAAATTATACACTGTAGATATCTCATGATTAAAATAGTGTGGAGTTCTTCTGAATTCTATTTGCGAATTGTTGAAATCTGTTAGAATTTTATCAGTTGGGAAATTCCACAGCAGAAGTTAAAAAGATAAGAGAAAGAGATAAAAAGAAAGACCTTCTAAGTATATAATAATATAATTATATTCTACCACATTCACACAACACCATGTGGTCCCAAACTAAGCAGAGCTTGTACTATGGGTACTAGACAATGGATAAACTTGCATATATACAATTTTTTGTAAATACAAACATATTATACATAGAAATACCTTATATATTAGAGAAATATGAATTCAATAAAGTCAAACTCTCAAACACCATATCTAGATTGTGTTACGACAATCTAGGTAAGATTGTGGGCACGTTTGGAGTATTCAGTTTTCTTTTTTGATGCGTAATAAAGGTAAATCTAGAGGTTATAGAAACAACATTTTATTAAAACACAATAGCTTTCATAAATTCTCTTAGCCGGCAATTTATTTGTCGTGGTAAATTATAATTACTTAGTTAGTGATGGATTTACTGTGACCAAGGATATTTAATTGTTTTTATAACATTCAATTCATAGCATTTCATTAATATGAAAAAAATTTGCATTGACAAATTATTTCTAAAGATTAATAACATTATAGTCTATTAAATAGCTTATTTAAATGTTACCATCAATCTTATATTTGCCTACGAGTTTAATTATTTATTGAATCAATTTTATTTTTTGTCGTACCAATATAGAATTTAGAGAGATTCGATTATGTAACTATGTATAGGTAAATTCACGAAAGTTGACCACAAATGGCGGCCGGCGCGCATATGTACATTCGTGCACCAATGGCGTTGCTCCATTCTTGACGCATTTAGGGAATGCGTCAAGAACGGAGCCACGCCATTGGCACTCCACCCGCGCCTCACCCCGCACCTCCACGGGGACCTAGAAAATGATTTCTGCGCAGTGGTCATCTTTCGTGAACCGACCTATACTTAAATCGATATTAGACCTATAGTCGTGATACATACAAATTTCAGTTAATTAAAATAATGTCTTGAAACGCACATTTCTCATAGTTTATTTCAGAACTTAAATTATTTGCATGTTCTGGAAAATCATTGTTATTCTAAAACCATTATGCCAAAATAAATGCTGATTTAGTTATCCATTCACTCGGCACTATTATAGTTTGTTCAGTCAGCTGTAGAAAAGTTCGTACTTTTAGACAATTATTTAGTCTCCCTGCTACTTTGAGAACTAGACTATAATTGGATGCTAGTCTGACCAATTTGCAGACTAATTGGAGACCAAAGTCAAAATGGAATAGTATAATAATTTAATAAAATCTGTTTTGAAGTAAGATACGAGAGATATTGTTTTAAATTGTGATTTTAAGACAATCCTTCTGAAATATACATGCAATTTATTAATGTCTTAATCGTGTATTTACTAAAAAAATATTTGCACTCTATTTGCCCCGATGACGATGTGACAATCGGACATGCATATTTACAGTTATATCTGCCGTAGTCCTGATATGAGAAATCTTCCGTCACTACCCAATTATGATACTTAACAGAATTATTAGTATGTTTACAGATCGTGAAAGTCTGAAAGACCAATTGAAATATCATAAATTTATGAAATAATTAACTGTTCCTATTCTTGTAACAGCATATTTACCAACACATTTTCACGTTACGCAGAGAAAAATTTGATTATACAGTCCACTGCTGGACTTAACCCTGTCCTAAGTTGCTTCATAGTAGTATAACTGTGAGTCAATAGAAGGTTTTTTGGCTACTATACCACGCTGGCCAGACGGGATGGTTTAGGCTTTATTGTCCAGTTTTTCGTCTCATTGCACATCATTTTATTACAGGCTTCGTCGTTCTTTTAAGTCACCCCTTACACCGAAAAGATAAGGGAGATAGTGACATTTTATATTTTTAAACTGCCACAAACCCAAACACCACGAAGAATCCCCATAATTGAGTGTAAATATTGCTTTAATTTTAATCGATTGCAGTGGCTTAAGCTTTAGTCTCCGTACACTGAGAAGACATCCACTTAACTCAAAACAGATTACAATTACAAACAGGACTATTACCATTATAAATTTAGTTACTTCGCCGAATATTCGCCAGTGCGTAACCGGTATTCTAAATTATTCACGCTGATGTTGCTAAAGCATTCCGTTCATCCAAATATCAACAATAAGTAAACATAATTTCATCAGAAGGACCAATCTAAATGGGTCTTGATCACGTGATTGTTGTAGCGCGAGGCACGAATGGATTCATTATATTTATAGACAAACGATAATTTTACTTACAAATTTAATAAATTATTAATTATAATATGTCTGTTGCGATTTCAAGGGACTTTCTTTTGCAGATTCTTAGATAGGTCTAAACTTATTATTAGGATAGAGGTTGAGTTAGATCCGCATTTATTGGGATGACTTATACATTTTTATTGGGATAAAGCAGTTCGGTTAGGCGGTTATTGTGAGACAATATGTAAAGCCATATTACCTGTATTGTTAGGCCGCCAGATCTGCCTTATTTTTTAAGTATCTAACTTTTATGGAATTTATGCTCCTGTATGTGCTTAATTGTGTATGAATAGCTATCTTGGCAAGCCAGCCCATTTATAGGGAGAAGGCAGGAATGTTACATCATCAATAATGTATGATTTTAATCAAAGAATGAATAAAAAATGCGATTAAACATTGCTAACATACTCACTATACTAAAATAGACAGATATAGTTGACATAGTGTAAACACACTTTGTTAAGCTTTTTGAATGAATCTGTGTATGAAACTCGAAGTATCTTTGTGTATTTTACACGTCAAATTTGACTTACAAAGAAAAACAAAGAATCTTAGTTTGCGTATTTCTTTTATAAGTTACTAGAAGATGCCCGCAGTTACACCCGCGTTATTTAAGACTACTGCTCCGCTCCCGTCGTTCATAGCGTAATTTTATATAGCCTATAGCCTTCCTCGATAAATGGGCTATCTAACACTGAAAGAATTTTTCAAATCGGACCAGTAGTTCCTGAGATTAGCGCGTTCAACAAAACAAACAAACAATCAAACAAACAAACAATTAAACTCTTCAGTTTTAAGTTGATACTTGCAGATTACTAGATATATTTCCAAGTAATAATAACATCTATCGTACAGTATGATTATTCTAGTTTGTCACAAAAATACTAGCATTAGTACCAAGCAACACGCAAATAAAAAGGATGTCATTCATAGTATTTTCTTCATATCGTTTTAGACCTTATTGGCAAGTGAGGAAAATACATTGGCAAGTGTGTTACTTGTGCCCAAATTGCCTATTCAAATAAACAGCCTATTGAAATCAACAAAGCTCTTACGTAGATATAGATTATATACACTTATACAAATATAGAGACCTTTTTGATATTTTTTTATTTCAGTCAAACTCGATAACATATTATTTTCTGATAAAACCTTAATATTTGTACGTTCTAACTGATCAGTTTTATAGCCTTCCTCGATAAATGGGCTATCTAACACTGAAATAATTTTTCAAATCGGACCAGTAGTTCCTGAGATTAGCGCGTTCAACAAAACAAACAAACAATTAAACTCTTCAGTTTTAAGTTGATACTTGCAGATTACTAGATATATTTCCAAGTAACATCTATCATACAGTATGATTATTCTAGTTTGTCACAAAATTACTAGCATTAGTACCAAGCAATACGCAAATAAAAAGGATGTCATTCATAGTATTTTCTTCATATCGTTTTAGACCTTATTGGCAAGTGAGGAAAATACATTGGCAAGTGTGTTACTTGTGCCCAAATTGCCTATTCAAATAAACAGCCTATTGAAATCAACAAAGCTCTTACGTAGATATAGATTATATACACTTATACAAATATAGAGTCCTTTTTGATATTTTTTTATTTCAGTCAAACTCGATAACATATTATTTTCAGATAAAACCTTTATATTTGTAAGTTCTAACTGATCAGTTTTAAGCCTACAATAGTAAAGAAGCAGATTCATCGCTAAATCCAACAAAAATGAAAAAGCGCTAGTGTATGAACGGTCCACATTTTCGTATGAGTTTTCATAGCCCGGAGGCCCAACGTGATCTTCATTTGTTAGGCGATGATTATGCCCATTCATTGTCCAACAGTACCCACTGTATGCATGGTTTTTGTCTCATAAATAATACGGCGTCCTGATTGGATGGGAGCTATGCATAGCAAAACTTGGAGAGTCAGCAAAAAGGGTGATTCTGCATAAAATTCTTATTTGTTGCGGATTGCTTTTTGGTTTGTTTTTGAGCTGTGTGGAAATGCTTTTCCAAATACGTATGTATAAATTTTATAAAAGAAATATTATGTTGGGTGGACGTGTGTATAATACTTAGCTCTTTAAATAAATTGTAATGGCGTAACAAAATGGCATTACTACTTTATTCAAATCAAACAACTTGTTTGCAAGCTTTTCTCTTTAGGATGCCCGTAGCTATGACCGCACATTTCTTATTAAACTGTTCCTTTTTGATCTTGTAGGAATTTCGGGAAACCCTTTTTTAGTGCACCACAAAACTCAACAAGGCCATACATGCAAAATTTCAGTTTTTTATCAAGCAGTCAGTAACGGACGAATTTTATATAATAATATATTTATTGGTCATAGGACTTATTTTCAGCTAATTGTCATAATTCTATGTAAAATTGTAGTTTAGAAACAGTACAGGTTGGCATAGTGGTTTAAGCGGCCCCCTCACAGCTTGACACTGCGCTGAAGTGTTGTGGGTTCGATCCCCACACGAGATAACACTTTGTTAGATCCATAAATAGTTTTTTCAAGTCTGGGTGTGTATTGTGTCCGTTTGTTGTATGTTTGTAAATTTCCCCGCGACACAGGATTTATTCCTTGTGCGGGAGTTGTCTTTAAAAAAGAAAGAAAGAAAGAAGTATTCGCAAAGCAATAACTACCGCAAACAATGATATTAGCTTACCAAAATATTATTCAATTTACTACGTTTGGAGGGAATTTCATTCAAAATGTTAAAACAATTCAAAATGTGGAGTGCTGCATTGTATTATGTGAGATATATATATTGATATTAGATATATAATATTGTGAGAGATACCTAAATGATTTAATTTGAGATTGTAGCAGGTTTTATTTCAACATAACACCAGATTCTGTCAATAACATACATTTCTGTTTATATTGCCTGGCGTAAGTACCAGTAAAGGGTTTGGGTTTGATTCTGGACTGTGCAATTTTACTTACTGTTTTTTAGACATTTTACAAATGTATCAATCAACGAATAATAAGTAACCAAGACTTGAATCATGGGTGCAGAAAGGCTGTTGACCGTTGGAGCAGAAAAGTTCTGGAGTGGCGGCCAAGCACCAGACGTTGTAGCAGAGGGAGATCTCCCGCAGGGTAGACTGGCCAACTTGTTGGGATCGCGGGCAGTGGATGGATGCGGGTGGCTCAATATAAGTCCATGTGAGGGATGCCTACGTCCAGCAGTGGACGCCTTTATCTTTAGGCTCATTTGATTGATTGATTGACTTGGTGCAGTATTTATCACTGCACCAAGTCAATAAAGTTGACTAATTCGTCGCTGAGAAACATTAATGCAGCTAAGTAAAAAAAAATCCAAAGGCAACACGGAGAATGCAATAAGGCAAGACGGACACAAGTCCGTCAGGCAGAATAAAGTTCGTTATATTTTTCGGGTCACTGGCAATATGATGCATAAAATGTGTTTATTGGTCATGCTTTGTAAATTATAATACAATGGAGAAATGTTTACGAAAAATAAAGAAGATACTTACGCAATTAAAGACAGTGATTTGTTTTTTTGAGGTTGCACGTTCCTCGAGCGTGCGCCCAGCCTTCTTTTTGTATTACGGTACCGTCGTGGCCACGCCGACCACACGCCAGGCGCTCAAGGAACGAGCATGCCCAATGTGAAATGTGCCCATACCCTTAATTTCTACTTACAATGAGGACATCGTAACAGAAGATTGTTTCAAGGGTGAAGGGTTTTTGATATTTTGAACGTAGATATAGAGTTAGGTTAGGTGGAGTGTATTTTAAGTAACTTATGTAGGAAGAAAAGTTTAGTTATAGTACGCTATCTCTGACATTGACAAATAGTATCGATGACTATCGACATTTCAGTTGGCAACGAAATGTAGAAACTGAGACTGTGTCTTGTAAATGCAAAAAAATTTGGTATATAGAAATAAGATGACTATCGGTGTAGCAGCGCACCATTTTACTAAACAAACAGCATTTACACACTAAAACGCCCATTTCTGAATTT
The DNA here is from genome assembly GCA_944739405.2 of Euclidia mi. NCBI lineage: Eukaryota > Metazoa > Arthropoda > Insecta > Lepidoptera > Erebidae > Euclidia > Euclidia mi. Next base: position 113,020,769 of record OX123183.2, read on the forward strand.
TTTGTTTAGTAATACTAATAATGTACAAACAGGGTCACTAATTAAAATGGGCGGATGGTGTTCAACATTTATCCTCCAGTACCTTCTGACGACACCTCAGGGAGCCTTCAGTACTCCCAACACAATACACTGTACAGAAGACTAAGTAACCCTAAATTAGTGTAGCGAGGACAATTTCCCGTTGCAACTTTGTAGTAAACATAAAAAAAGTTTTTACTCCAATTTTTCTGGGTGTGGCGTGACAAACTGTTTTGTTCAAAACTTTAAATTGGAGAATTGTTGCATTTTAGCAATTGCGTCATATTGCGGTTGGGTTTCCTAGAAACGTGCACAATTTGTGTTTGTCTAGTAGTAGCGTTCTCGACTGCAATACCAATCAGTTGAGAGAACTTCGGAGCTCTGGAAACATGTTTTATTACTATGGTTAGCAGACTATCAGTGCGGTTTCCTGATGGCAAGACCAACAACTGGTTCAAATACAGTATCATTTTCTTTAAATTGTAGCATAAGAATCGAAATACATTTATTTATCGTTTTACAACAAATTAATAAATGTTAGGATTGATAACAGGTAGAGCTGCAAGGAAAATCCCATTGATTAAAAATGAGCGTTATTATGGTCTCATCACTTATACCAAAGGTTGGTATACTTTGAGGGTACATTTCTAATGGAGACAACTTTCTCTCTTTCTCAAACTGAATTCAACAAAGTTATTGAGCTCATTTGAAATTGTATTGTAGTAGAATCAATTTATACACTTTAATAAAATATGAACTTAACATCAGACCATAAAAATGGAATTATTTTTTCTCTTGCCAGTTTCTTTCTTCCTCAATGATTTGCATCTTTTTAACTTGACCTCACATAATAAGCAGAAAAATGTATAAAAACATACAATAAAGTATATAATAACAAATAAAAAGTGTATATTATTATATGTATGTGTGAGTATATTATGCCCGTATTCCCTATCTTTCACAATAGCCAAACCAATTCGGAGGTTATTATCACTGATATCCAAATAAAACTTGTGTAAATCGGTTGACAAATAAAGCAGATACGAAAAGTGTAATACCGAACATTATTGTCACTTTATATGCGAAATACATTTAAATGAGAAAAGTTGTTTCAACTGCGAGCGCAGATGATCAGATTGTAATTAAGTTAATATCATTATTTCAGCCAATTTGTTGTATCAACTACACGATATCTGCTGATGTACTGTTTCATGATGTAATGAATGTAGAGGAAGCGCGTGAGGTTGGTAAGGATCGATGCAAGTGGCGTTCCGTTGTCTCTGCCTACCCCGACGGGAAAAGGGCGTGAGTATATGTATGTATGTACTGTTACATAATATTAGCCAAAGGACGTCCACTGCTTGCAATCCCAACAAGATCGTCAGTCCACCTTGCCTTGGGAGGCCTACCTCTGCTACGATGTACTATTTACTACATACTATTTCTCAAGATCTTCCACATATTATATACTCATAATAAATCTTATACTTTCCCATTTCGAAAAAAAATAATCGCCTATCAAGCTGCTTACACTGTTTTATAATATCTTTCACACTTACAACAGCCAAGATTTTTTCAGACATACCTACATGCGTTATTTCGTGGCATACTCAAAGTCAAGCCAATGCCAATTCAATGTCGTCATTCGTAAAAAAACCTTATTTTAAATGGTTGTTATATTTTTATTTCCTATTTTTCCTTTGAGTCAATATCTTATGCAAAAATGTTAAAGGAGTCTTTACTAGTCACCACCACTTTTATGTGTAAACATTTTCTAAATTTTAGAAATAACGAGAAAATAAATATACGAGTGAATTAAAACATTTACAACAAAATTAGATCGCTTATCAAATACATTCATTTTTATACAAATGGCACAAAAAGCGTGTTACTCTCCCTTATTACAATATCAATTAATATCCAGAAGTATATGAAAATACCTATTAAGTCTGTTTCGGAACGCCGAAACTTCATTAACGTTTCTTTTATTGAGCTATAAAATTTTAATTAAAGCCACGTCACAATCCATAGTGGGTGAAATACCCTGATGAAATAATTATTGGACGATTTTGTTTTATGGTGGAATAAATATTCAAAGTTCTGCAGAGTGCGGATATCTGTATCTTTTATTTAATTCCTGCAGCTTTAAGATAGTATAGTTTTAGTACTTCGTGAGATATTGATCTGTTCTTCTAAGTTTTTATGAACGGTGACATTACTAATATCATAAAGCTTGTAGTTTGTGAATACTAATCTTCGGAACTAATGAAAGTCTCTAAACGTAATTTTAGTTAACATCACACTTCAAGCTTTAGGAGCTGAGTAAAAATACATATGTACATACAATCAAACCTTCTTCCCGGAACGCGGCGGGGTAGGCCGAGATAGCACAGTGTCACTTGACTAAGCGAGGATAAATACCGTGAAACACGGCAACTGTATCATACGTTTAGGCGATATTCTACTTTTGACAAAATAACCATTATGTATTATCCTAAGGATCAATGCAAAATTATGTATTATCGATTGCCCAATAATTTTCCCAACCCTCCCCAATTACAGTTAAATTTAGACCCTCTTTGTGAGAACTATTAATGTCGATAATGATGAATGACTTATGATGTTACTTCTTTATATTCACGGTTTCCTTCATTCGTCAAAACATCACGCGGACTACACTCAATTCCTCAGTCACAGTACACTTGCCAAAAGTTTAATCAACGGCTACAAATAGCACATAGACACGAAAGTCGTAAAGTATAGTCTCGTATGAGAAATCAGGCATCAAACCTACGTTACTCCACGCAGTGTTAAGTAGCGAGGCAGGCACTAAACCTCCATCATTACATAAGCCTGCTGCTACCGTATTATATTCGCGGTTTACTTAAATAATAGGTATATTTTCCTTCCTAGGATGCAGGGAGTATATAAATGTTGCATTCAAGGAAAGAGTTTGTGTTCCTAAAAGAGTCCGTGTGGTGCACAGTTTAAATTAATTTGTGACGCGTCGTGCAGTATTTAGCATTTACGTTGCCCGTAAACGGATGCAATATAGTTTACCTGCAATGTGTTAAGCGTGGTCTCCAGGGAAATGTTTTAGATTTTATCTTGATGTACCAACTGTGACGTAGTAAACTCGTGGTAAAGGATTACAAAAGCATTCTGCTTGTTCATTATAAGGAACTACTAAAAATGGTCGGTATATCATCATCATCAGCCCTGTATTTAAATCGTCGCACTGCTGGGCACGGGCCTCTTCTCACTATGAGAAGGGTAAGGCCATAGTCCACCACGCTGGCTTAGTGCGGGTTGGTAAACTTCACATGTCTTTCGAGAAGATTATGAACTCTCAAACATGCAGGTTTCCTCACGATGTTTTCCTTCAGCGTTTAGCAAGCGATAATTAACTATTTAATACGCACATTACTCTGAAAAGTCATTGGTGTGTGCCGGGGATTCGAATTCGGACCCGCTGCGTAGCAGTATGTCGGTCTCTGTACTAGGCTATCCATAGGCCATGGTCGGTATATACTTTCGAAATAACAATAATTTTCGTAATCGGTTCATAAATAAACGTAAAAAAGTTAAATTACGACCGAAATGAAAACCTCCATATTTTTGTCAATTAGTTAGAAATATTGCTTTTCTAAAGATTTTGAAGATTCGTTTTTATTATAGTATTTGTTCAACCACAAACAATTCAGCTTTAAAATATTAGTAGAGGTGATAATTTTATAATAATAGGTTTGCTAGAACAAAATTACCTAAGTAATTTTTATGACATCATCATATGCAATCAGTCTTATGACAGGTATCTTAAAAATTACGGAGGTCATGTATTGCTGCCGGTTTTAGATAGAAAATGTTAGACATTCGGGCGGCCTTTAAACCCCAATACCACATGACTGTGCCAATCACAGTATAAAAAGACATACAGTAGTTTGACGCCTTTGATCTCATAGAAAAAGCCGACAACGTCTAGACAAGGGTAAGGAGGCTAGGGCTGCCACATGTAAACAATACCTACTTATTGAGACTTATTCAAACACTGTCTATTTATTTTAGAAAAATATTACAAATTGCTACGCTACATGAATATTATAGTGTAAATCACTTATCTATACATATAAATACATCTATACACATAAATAAAATTGGAGTGTCTGTTTGTAATATTAAAATAACCGCTTTTTACTAAATGCATATGGATGTATACTCGGTACATATACCGAAATGACATTTTTACCAGTTTTGTCTGTCTGTCTGTTTGTTTTCACTAATGTTTGGAACGGCTGGACCGATTTTGACGAGGCGTTGACTGGCGGATAGCTGATGTACCAAGGAGTAACTTAGGCAAATTACAAATTAACTGGGTACGCGATAAAGTTCCCTCAGGACGCGGGTGAAACCGTGGGAAACAGCTAGTTTATTATATTACAATAATTAACGATAAATAATTATTATAAAACAGTTTGCATTTTTCGTGCGGTGACAGATTCGCATACAAAGTGTCAGTCGAGGCGGTTAAGAATATAAAGCATTTTGCAGATATCGTTATCGTACAAACCATGTTAAAATAAAGCGATTGACATAGCGGTCGTTTTATGGATGGGTAACCATGGGATCAGCTTGCAGAGTCTATGTTATCGATATGAAGTATTTTGCATGAAATTAAAATCACACTTGAATCGAATATTACCTTACAAGGCATATTTTCTTACGTCTGCCATGTTGTTTACGTACAATGATTACTACTTTATTCTGTGATTTGGCCAGACATCAAAGATATATAAAAACTATTATAATACGTGATTGCCAGACATGAGATATTGTAAAAAGTTAGTAGATTAGTAGGAACGTGCACATTATTTTAAGTGGTTATAGGTATGTACATACATTTCAAAATAATTTAAATAATTATAATTAATGAAATTTTCTTTTTTGGTATAAGTAAATTAATGAAATCGCAGATTTTTTAATCCTTATTTATTTATATCTTTAAACAGCATAAAGAATTTCAATGTCTCACAGCACAAGTCGTATGCATCATCTTAATTAATATTCATAAGCAAATAAATAAGTAAGGAACAAACAACAAGCACGTGCCAACCCCCAAAAACATGTACCTACCTAGTTACGAACTAAGGCGATATACGTAACTAGGTACCGCTCTTCCCGCGTCTCACCTCTTGCCCCCCGCACGATTGACCCGTCTAGACGTGTTCGTCGAACGACTGTATGGATTATTTGACTGTGCCAATACTAATATTGGCCACAAACACGCACCGAGTAAAAAAAACAAGATACCTACTGCTTGGAATCTTATATAGTACAATCAATACACAATAGGCACTGCATACCTACACATAAAAAAAGGGAATTAATGATTTGCACTATATATATTACCTACTTCATTATGAAAATAGTACCGTATTAAATTCACATTAAGGACTAAATTGCTCTCAAGCCTATTACTGATAAAATTATCCTGATAATAATATACTCATTTTCGTATGATATCCCTTAGGGTAAACCTAAACAACAGTACAAGCGATACGTTGATTCGATAAGCAAATCCCTTAACATTATACAACAAAGTGGAATCATTCTACTGATTAACTGAACATCGATTTATTATACGGAAAACGGTTTATATTCCTGTAATAATATATTAATGGACAAAAATAAATGTGTCCTGTTTAGGAACGGATGTCCTATCCAGTAGCTTCAGGTTGTTTCATAAAGAAAAGTCAGTCTCACGAAAACGAACTCTATATATTTTCAAGGCCACAATATTTCACTTAGTCTATACTATACTATAATATACTCTATAAGTTTATAACAGATCAGGCGTGTTAAGGAAGCGAGGTGTTAATCTGGACTGAATATAAAATAAACTTAAAAGATGAGGATTGTGTAGATGACACTTTACACTTACATAGCTATGCACGTGCACTTACATAGTATGCATGTGTGTGTGTCCCTACACCATTCCCCCCCTTAAAAAAAAACAAATCACAAAAATAAATCGATTGAGCAAACTACTAAGGAATTTTTATACAACACGACAAAATTATAATAGTGTTTTTCAATTACACCTTTCAAATAAGAATATTTAACTCAAATGATGACACTAATCTGTTACACAAAATAAAATGTAAGATGTATGAATAAACGGAATATAACACAAAAGGCTTACTTACAACAGAATCTAACCAATTAATTACCATTAGGTATAACAAATAGGTAAGTAATAACTTATAATGTACCTTATGCCTTACATATAACCGGATGCGGCCACACCGGTGGTCGCGGCGGTCGTGGTCTGCTGGGGTACTGTCTGCACGGGCACCACGGCAGGGCTCAACACGCTCAGGTTGGAAGCAGCCATCTCACGCCGGAGCCAAGACTTGGCGCGTCGATAACAGTGTACTCTTATACCGTAGATGACCACGCCTATTATCAAAATGGCCAAAATAACTGCAACTATACCCAGAAAACTTATTTTCTGGTTCAAATCTCCGACGTCAATTTGCGCTTGGGCTACCGCCACGTTTCCTTGAGAGGATCCGTTGTTACCCATATCGTAAAATAACATTGACTTCTAGCTACAAATGTTGACGACAAAATGAGCTAAATTTAAAATTTTATTCGTATAATGTCGTCGATCGTATAACTAAATTGCTAAAAAAGTGCTTACTTAAGTATATTATAGTTAGCTAATATCCAAAGTACATGGCAACGTGTATCTAGGTATGTCGACACAGTATGCGGATGATGCATAAATTATACCTACAACGCATACATGAAACAATATAGGTTGGAAAGTACCTAGGTAATAATTTCTTATAGTTAATTATTTGTTATAAACTAACACATTCATGCATTCATACTTAATTAAAAGTAAACTTATTATAGAACTTAATAGTGACTGATACTAATTAATCATTATGTATGTACTATTTGTGTAATATATCCCAAACGCGTTATCATACATTAGAGCGCTTCAAGTAAAACTAAGTTATGCAATATAAATTCTAATTCCCTATTCAATAAGGTTTATAATTCTAATCTAATAAGTAGTTTCTTGATAGTCAACAATAAATGTATATAATTTATCAATCCCACGATATTAAAATGTAAACTACGACGTTACGTTACTACTTAACTTATTTTACACTTTACGTTGTGAGAATACCTAGTCCACAAACCTTACAGGTCGTCGTATTACCCGTCCGCTCCGCGACACCTGCGGCTCATGTTGCGAACTTTTCCGCGTATCAGGCGGCTGAGTTGTGGGAATATTATTATCTTTTACTACTAATTTGTCGTATACAGGAGCGTTTTGCACATTAATCGTGAAAGCTGGTTTCAATCTATCGATAGAAATATTAGCTTCGCGATCTGGCAACTGAATCTTAAAAACTTTTGAACCTCGTTCCAGTACCTTAAATGGACCGTCATATGGAGGTTTTAGGGATCTGTGAACGGCATCGTCCCTTACAAAAACGAAATCTGTATTCTGTAAATCAGAATATACGAATATCTTCTTAGAACTAAGTTTATCTCTAGTAGGGCGATAAGAAATGAGAGTTGCGCGTATGTTTTTAATTAAACTATATGGGTCATTGTTATGACTATCATTTGATCGTTCATAAAACTCGCCAGGTAAACGTAAAGATCTACCGAATGTCAACTGCGCGGCACTGATCCCGCTATCCGTACGAATGGCAGCGCGCAACCCGAATAACACAACCGGTAATTCTTCTACCCATGTTGTGTTTTCATTCAAACGTGCCATGAGAGCGGCTTTTAATGAACGATGCCATCTCTCCACGGCGCCGTTGCTCTGTGGATGGTATGGTGTGGTTCTAATCTTATGGATTCCGAGAAACTTCATTAAATTTTTGAACAAATACGATTCAAATTGGCGGCCCTGATCGGTCGTTATTCTTATCGGACAACCATACCTAACTATCCATCCTTCGTATATACATTTCGCGACTATCTCTGCCGTTATTTCCTGAACGGGGAAGGCCTCTGGCCACCGGGTACACCTGTCCAAAACTGTGACCAAATACCTAAATCCTTGCGGAGATGTTGGTAATGGACCAACAATATCTTCGTGGATATGCTCGAAACGCCCAGACGGTGTGAATTCTCCTATGCCCGACATCACATGGCGGTTGACCTTCGACCTCTGACATTGCAGACAAGTTTTAGCCCACAAACCTACGTCTCTATTCATACCGGGCCATACAAAATACTTAGAAACCATTTTCCGTGTCGATCTGACGCCAGGATGACTTAAACTATGTACACTATCGAACGCAATTTTTCTAAAATGTTCTGTTAAGTATGGTCTAACAACGTTTCCAGATGTTTCGCAATAAATTGGCTTATTACATTCAGGTAATAACATTTGTTTATATTTAATATCACTGTCGCTATCGGAATTCTTCAACATGCGCAATAAGTACTCGTCTTTCATTTGCGCGTCGGCATGTGCATTATAGTCGAGTACAGTCGGACACACTATTGTTTCAATTCGTGACAATGTATCGGCAATGTTTCAATTCGTGACAATGTATCGGCTACTATATTATTGGTACCTTTGATATGCCGAATATCTACCGTGAATTCGCTAATAAAAAGGAGTTGACGCGTCCTCCTTGGTATTTCATTATCGTCTTTACCTAATTTAGAAAAAGCAGTACATAAAGGTTTGTGGTCTGTATACACAGTCAGAGGTCGACCTTCAAATAATTTGCGAAAATATTTAATTGATCTGTAAATGGCTAGTAGCTCCCTATCGTAAGTTGAATACTTCTGTTCCGTAGGGGTTAATTTTTTCGAAAAATAGCCTAGCGGCTTCCAAACGCCGTCTACCTTTTGCTGCAATACGGCACCCATAGATGTATTAGAAGCATCGCGATCGGTCATTAACGCAAGTGGAACATTTGGAAGTGGATGTGACAACGTAACGGCCTTCTGTAGACCTGTCTTACATTGCACAAACGCGTTCTCAGAATCTTCGGTCCAATTAATTTTACTTTTGTCATTTTTCTTTGCATTGACTAGGTACTTGTTAAGCTCACACTGATAAGACGCTAAATTTGGTAAATGTGGCCTGTAAAAATTGAGCATACCTAAAAATCGTCTCAAATTGGCAACAGTTTCGGGCTTAGGAAAATTCACAATTGCCTGGATTTTCTCTTCAAGAGGTCTGATGCCATTCACACTAACTTCATGTCCTAAAAACTGTATACGCGACTGTCCAAAACAACATTTGTATAAGTTTATCGTGATACCGTAAGTATTGATGCGTTCAAATACCAACCTTAAATGTTCGCGATGTAGAGTGCTATTTTCGCTGGCCACTATGACGTCATCTAAATAATTAAATAAAAAATCCAAACCTTGTAAAACAGTATTATTCATGAAACGCTGAAATGTCTGTGCTGCGTTTCGTAAACCAAACGTCATGCGGGGAAACTCGTACAGTCCGAATGGGGTTATTATAGCCGTCTTTTCAATGTCTTCAGGTGCTATACTTATGCAATGGTAGGCCCTATTTATGTCTAATTTTGAAAATATGAACTTATTAGCCAATACGTATGTGAAGTCATGCAAGCGAGGAATTGGGTATCTGTCAGGCTTTGTTATCGCATTTAAGCGGCGATAGTCACCGCAAGGCCTCAACTCGCCGTTTTTCTTCGGAACGACGTGAAGAGGACTGGCCCACGCACTTTTGGATGGTCTACAGATACCTAATTCCTGCATAATTCTGAACTCTTCTTTAACTTTGTTATATCTGTCTGGCGGCAAAGGACGAGCGCGAGCATGAACCGGTGGACCCGTAGTTTCAATATAATGTACCACGTTATGAGGAGGAGTTTCCCTGAATGACGGCGGTTTTGTGATATCGGGATACATACACAATAAGTCATAATATGGCACGTTTCAACAACAGAATTAATAGAAGATTGTTTCATATTTACTACTGACGCTGATACATTCAAATTTGTAACCTGATCTATAAGCTTACGTTGGCTCATATCCACTAATATTTTATGAAACGATAAAAAATCTGCGCCAAGAATAGGCTGCTTAACATCAGCTATTATAAACTCCCATCGGTACGGTCTGCGTAGTTTTAGGTCTAGTACTAGCGACTTAACGCCATAAGTAGCAATTTCCGTACCGTTGGCAGCATATAATCTGTAGTCAGTACACTGTAATTTCTTAAAAATATTTTTTGTTACCGGTAAGATAGACACGTTTGCGCCTGTGTCGACGAGAAAACGCAAACCAGAGTTGTAGTCCATGACTGATAGGCGGCTGCAGGGTAGCACAGCGCAGGTCTCCGCCGACGACTGCACCGCGCCTACTAGTTTTCCGACTGCGACGAACTGGCATTATTCTTTTTACTGTAATCCCTTGGCTTCCACGCACAAGGAGGTACGCAGCGATGGGCTCTATGGCGGTACCGAAAATGATAACTACATAGCCAGTCTGGAGAATCCGGAGTGCGATGCCTCGATGACGACCTTGAATAGCGCCTCGGGTAACGGTTGTTATCTCTCGACCTTGACCTACTGTGCTTCATGTTTGTCAACGTTGCGTTAATCTTCGCGATCTCAGCTGAAAAATGCTCGATATCCGAAGTAACCTTAGACGACTCACTCGACGGGATCAATTTCTGGGCTACTTCCGAAACTTGAGGGACGCGAGTAGCCTCCGCAACATTGTCGGCGATCATCGCTAAATTGTCAAGTCCTTTGGTCTCTGACACGGTCAAAACAGCTCGTACCGTCGTAGGTAAATGGCCTTGCCATAACACTCTCAGTGTATCGTCTGGTATCTTGTCGCGCGCCAAGTCCCTCATTCGGTGGAGGAGTTGTGAGGGCTTTTGATCGCCCAACTCCATTTCACCTATGAGTTTCTCAATCTGTCTATTTGTAGAATCTTCAAATAGTGTCAACATTTTGGTCTTCAAAGCTTGAAATTTGCCGGTTTCCGGAGGTTTCGCCAAAAAATCGGAGAGCTGCACAATGACGTCCTTAGGCAGCTTAGCAACCACTAAGTCAAATCTCGCCTCATCGCTCATCTTCTGTGGGGCGAGAATAGCCTCGACGCGGATGAACCATACTCGAGGTTGGTCCACCCAAAATTCGGGAATTCGTGACGATAGTGTTACCGCCAAAATGTCTGCTTGTGGCATTTGGGGAACGCCCGGAACGCTGGTAGTCATTTTCACCGAATAATAATCGCTGAGCGCACACAAAAAATAGTCACAAAATTTAAGTTCACTGTGGCCTAAACGAACGATCACGTCGGGGTCACCAATTTAGGAACGGATGTCCTATTTGAGTCCAGTAGCTTCAGGTTGTTTCATAAAGAAAAGTCAGTCTCACGAAAACGAACTCTATATATTTTCAAGGCCACAATATTTCACTTAGTCTATACTATACTATAATATACTCTATAAGTTTATAACAGATCAGGCGTGTTAAGGAAGCGAGGTGTTAATCTGGACTGAATATAAAATAAACTTAAAAGATGAGGATTGTGTAGATGACACTTTACACTTACATAGCTATGCACGTGCACTTACATAGTATGCATGTGTGTGTGTCCCTACACATCCTAATAAAATATTAACCCTGTGCTCTCGTAATTTGACAGACACCGATGCTCTATTCTGAACGAATTACGATTTGATTTGGAATTGACTCTCAATGTGTGGTCTGCTATACTTAATGCCATCCTCGTCTAATTTAAAACAGTCATATAGATCGATAAAATGTAGTTTGACACTTTGTTGAATGTTCAGTCTAGTCGCGCTACCATTTAAGCGTCAGTTATTATTTACGAGAATACTATTTATGATACTGAGACTAGATCACAACTGCATATTGAACAAATATATTTATGACAATTATTGGCCTTCGATTTGCCAATTTAGTATATCTACTCAATGTTTTTAGAAGTACTGTAATATTGTTTTCGAACTCTGCAGCACAAATGGATACCCCTTGAACGAGTTATAGACCAAGGTAAAGATTATTACGTTAAAAATAGGAGCGGCAGTAATTTCTAGATTATAAATAGACTCTGACCATAGATTGGGCTTGATGCCATTTTAATTTTCATAGACTTCACAAAACCAAAACTAATACGCCATAATTTGAAACCAAAGTCTCTCAAAACCATTACAAAAAAAACTTTCTGTCTCAAAGGGACATTACTCAAAGTAGCGGAGTCGTTTACGAAAATACATGCAATCTTTTATAAAAAAATGTCGGCGACCGGGGCGAGATACACTGAACTGCACACGACGCCGCCAGTGCGCGGAAAATGAAATTCTAAATCGCGCTATAATATCATTCCGGCGGTATAATAAAGGATTTATAGTGAATATGTGTGTAATATTCTAAGTTCTTCAGCGCAGTGTACTTTTGAACTTGTTTGTTTTTTGTTTTTCGTGTGAGTGTGTGGCCAACTCTTGTGTCGGAGTTTTCAGACCGCCCAAAGGCCTCCGACGTGGCCTAACGACCCATATCCTTAGACAAGAGCCGGGACCGACAGCTTTACGTGCCCTCCGAAGCACGGTAGCGCTCAGATGAAAATGCCACACACGGTCACCCATCCAAGTGGCAACCTGTGCAAGCGTTGCTTAACTTTGCCGATCTGTTAGGAACGGCAAGCCAAGTCTCGCTATGAGCGCTTTTGAACTAAACGATTGAGTGCTTAGAATTTTAAGTGCGTTGGGTTATTGGGCGACTGACAAATATGTTAGTAACCTTTTGATTGTGCACTGCTAAACTTTATTCAATCTATAGCAAGCTTATTTTCTTTGATAAAGAACTGTCTACGTTTTTTTTAGGTGATAAGCATCACCTTCCATTACCGTTGATTAGGTACGATGTTTGTTTTTACTGACGTCTTTAAAACATCACCTTAAAAACCTAGTGAAGCCAACAACTCCAGCCTGCCTTATAAAGGGTATAGGGTTTGAATTTAAGTGCCCCGCTAAGCACGTTTCGACCAGTGCAGTGTCAATTTAATCAGAAGTACTGACTCTCTGTAACAATAACGACTGTCAGCCGGGACCGATGGTTTAACGTGCGCGCCTAGCCACGGGTCAAGCGATACTTAACAATTCAATATTACAGTGGTGCGTATGTATGTATATGTAAACGAAACGGTTAGTGCTATAATTGTACCAATAAACATTAACTATTTCATTGACTTTGTACATAACGCTAACTTAGCGGTTCCGCGTTTTGTGAAACAAGATTCAAAACTCTATACTTATGTGAATGGTTACTGTTATTGCTACTTTCGTTGAGGTACTGTTACTAGCCTTAACGATTATAGAAGTTTTTGTACTTGTGATGCGTACACGCTTCCTACAATGATACTTATCAGTGGTCAGAGGACCTGGTCGCAAAAAAAGGGTAACAACATTTTCTTTAATTTTCGTTAATCGAAATAAAATATAACAAACTGTGTTTTAATTATTTAAAATTTCATTGTGTGTGTATACATATTTATTAGCTCTTATTTAGAATACTTTACACAAACTTAGTTTATACGGTTTAGTTGAAAAGGTGGCAACACATACGCCTGATGATTAACTCTTCTTATAATTTTAACAAATCGTGCGATTGCGAAATCGTAACTATATACTAAGAAAACTTTCTACTCCGACAGGATACGCTAGTTTTGTAGTAACATGCTGATAGTTAATGTCCTGAAAAATATCAGCAATTTAAAAAAAAAAATCTGTGATTCTATTTCTATCTCTAAAATAAGCTTCCAAGGTCAGCTATATAAACACTCACATTTTGCAATTAGGTTGCCAAAGCCATAATTATACTTGTGTTTCTTGATTTTTCCGCATTATTATATAATTTTAATCACAGTAAAAAAATTGCATATTAACATGGATGCTCTGCGAATGAAATGTTAGTATTTTTCTCTTAAGTTTGAGGTAACAATAATCCTGAAATAATTTGAAATCTGACTTATAAGGTCTCAGTTGTGGAGTGTAATATCAAGTAACACGTTGGTGTGAATTATGTAGAATTTAGGCTCAAGTTGAATTTTACACTAGGCGCAACCTTTAGGGCTATGATTTTTTTTTACTTATTTTCTATTATTAACGCAAAATGTATGCAATTTTGATGTTATTATAACAAATAAATTCTATGTATACATGATAGGAATCATAATAAAAATGCATAAAGCTGGCATAAAGAAGATTTCGATCTTAATGCTAGCTAATCTTTTGAATATTTTTTTATATGATCATTATGACCTTTGCATGTTATTTTGCTTTATCTTTATAATGATTATTATTCTCTTCGTATATTACAAACAAAATGCAACACAAAATCTAGTTTCCAGTTACAGGAATATTAACTTCATTTCCAGTTACAGGAATATCAACACATGGATATGACACTTGTAAATTTCATCGTTGCAAACGCAACACTACACTTATTACACAAAGCTAGGTACCAAACAAAGTGGTTACGAAAATGAGTCCCATAGTACGCATTATTTCACAGGATAATAATCTAGCAAAGCTAGACCGGAGGCGAAAACAGTCGACAGGGAGGCAAACCTTAAACACTAGTAGTAAGGATCAATTTTCAACAAACGAAAAAGTCTCGTGCCGACCGTTGACCATTTTCTTGTCCCTCATGCCAAGTGAGAATGCATTTAGGATGTGCGGTACGCCGCAGTGGGACACGAAAGATGATCGATGCTACAGAATTATATGAAACTCAAGCATGCTATTGATATCTTTCCTTGAAATTTGTACTCAAAGTCTAGAGCGATAAAGTTCAAATCAGAAAGGTGTTCGAGGAGTTTTCCAATTGATATTTAAGAAAAGTGTTTTTGTATATGAATGATTTCGCTTCATCTACGAATCATATTTTTATGTTTTGGTGTTTACTTTGCGTTTATTATTCTTAATGTTTCCTTGAATGAAAATTATATTATATACGGCATTTTTATTTTCCGTAAAGTGAGTATTCCATGGCAACAATCATGCTATACGTTTATACATTAGACAAATTTACTTGAATTTAGGTCAACAAAAATAATATATAACAAATAAGCAATATTTTTGAAGGTTTTGGAAAATTCAGGATTATGTCTTTTTATTTTAGAGGTTTCTGATGTTGTTTTCACGTTAGCTGCTTTTTGTTAATTCAGACATCAAATGTTGGAAGAAAATGGAGTTTGCTATTATGTCATCATTGTATGACTGCGTTTAAAAAGTTCCTATAACTTGTTCCCATATACAATTAAAAAATAGCTAACATTTTTTCCAAAAAATCTAAATTCTCGCTACTAAAACAGAGCATTTTTGTACGTCCCAATGGCATGATGAACGCGCTGTAAGCTCATCTGTTAGAGCGAAGGTGCCTTGCATATTTCCCACGACATACTTTTCTCAACTGAGAATTAGGATGACGTGACGATGGCTGCTCTAAAATTAAAATTTACTGGATTATATTTACGGAACTTTTTCAAGGTTGCACAATTTTTTATAGTATTATATAGCAGGTAAAAGCCAAGATAGGGCTTTGTATCATAGAAATAATCTGGATTATCAATTTATTATATCATTATTATGTATCACTTTTTAAGATTTGTTCCAGCTGAAGGTTAATTTAATTCTAAAATAAACACCACAGTTAATTGTAGCTGGAGAGCTTAAAAAACGAACATAATTTATGAAAATTTATCTTAATTCTTGTGATACTAGGGCACGCTTATGACCTTGCCTCTGTTTTAATTCTGGCCTAATGTCATGATCACATTATAGAACAAGTAATAAAACAAATTTGGGTGTTTTCTAAAGTTGATAACTCAGAACTTTGCAGAATATTTTTTTATTGTATTATTATTACACTTCGCTGAAAAAGCGTCTCGACGAGCATGTGAACGAAAAGCTGATCGAGAAATTGACTTCATTTTTGGCCCATAATATTATTATTTAGAGAGTAAATGTATGCTGCAGCAACAAAATGTGCCGCAATTTTTTTGGTTTATAAAACCGGAGTATAGTCCAATTTAATATCACGAAAACGCTATTATTCACCTGTTTACTTACATAATCTCTAATTTCCTCATTGCATGATATAGTAGAACAATACTCGTGTCTCGTAGCAATAAAGCTGAGGTTCAAATGCAACAGGGTTATTAATCAGGCCTTGGAAATGTTCAGCTGCGGTTTGAGATGTTGCTCCTGCAGGATTTTACAATAATTTATGATGTGGTTTAATCTTGGAAATGAGTTAACCGTGCCTTGGTACGTGAGGAGGTAATGGCAGCTAATTTGATACAGCCTCCTTAAGCGCAGTGCAGTGTTGGGAATGGTCCCGTATTTCACTATCTGGTAGGAACTTAGTATTTCACTCACTTTATAACTTTCACAGTCTGAAAAGCCGTAGTTTAAGAATATAACTGATTAAGAATTTCTTTACTACGCGAAAATAAATCAAAGTCAATAATTATACTAGGCATATTTATCATTATTAGCATCATTCTAACATTATTTAGGTTGCATATTAAACATTTGTTCTGGAACCGAGTACGGTTTCTAGGCTTATGCGATTTCACAAAAACGTCTGCTTTTTCTGTAACCTCTACACTGAGCCTTGTCATACTTATATGACTTGGGTTTAGTGGAATGAGTGTTGAATTCTTTGTTCCAATTCTAATAAGATACTACTATGGTAGATAACATAATACCATGCTGTTTAATAAGTTATCTTCTTTCGTTCACGCATATTTTTCCAGAAGTATTCCCTTCAAATAATATAATTATTATTTTATATCATATTAACACATTCACAGTAATTACTTTTAGATTAGTCTTCTTAAAAAGATAATTATATCATGCGTATAGTAAAATTAGGGCTATTTTTACTGGATGCAGGATTACTATTTTAGATAGTTTAGGATAGTTTAGGTATAGTATTTCAATATATCATCAAATATAGATGCGGATGCAGAATAAACCTTTATCTTTATTAAAATAAAATATAACGGAACAGTAGTTCAACCACACATGTCAACGTGACTGTGTTTTCTCGTGATTAATAATTTATTTAACAATAAAAATGAAATCACCACCAGTCAACAAAACCGCAACGTGTACATATGCAAAATTTAACGTTTCATATTAATTAAATATTTAAAAAATACTGACAGTAACTTCCCGAGTATTAAACACACTTCAATAAAAGCCAGGCTGGACCAACAATAAATTATATTATTATCACAACGCATTATTTTAATTTTTCTAATATATATTTTGTTCTCGGAGATGGACCTAGATTTAAAACATTATTTTGTTTCACATTTTATCAGGTCTCAGCATTCAATTTTAAGGTACGCATTGCTGAATTTTCCAACTGCTTATGCAATGGTTGCTTCGTGCAATGGTTGAAAACGTTTGATAACACATGCGAGCCGAAAGTTGACCGCAATTATTTTTGATATAAATTTGTTAAATCGGTGCAATTTTGTTACTTGCTTCTGGGCTTCTAATCAAATGATTATTCAAGCCAGACCTTTTTTAATAAATGTGTCGCCTATTTTCAATCCTTTTCATCCGTGTAGCTAGGTCCAGGAGCAATGACGATGAAAGACACCGAAATTTGGCACTTGTTTAAGTCTCGGTGAAAGTTAATCAGCTGAGATTGTACCTGGTCCAGCCGGGCATTTATTTGCATAAACTGCACATAAATAGAATCAACCTGCCTTTTAAACTAGGGTTGGTATCCGTTCATACTACGAGAATAACTGTATCAAAACATACTTCAAAATTAATGAACTCAAAAATGTCTTTTACTTCGCATGACAAAATTCTCTTGACATACAAGACAAAAGTTCTTGACAGAAAGCGAAAGTTGGGACAGTTTTCAATATTTACCGAACGAAAATGCAGATGACTTTGTGTATGTAGGCGATCAATATATTGGGAACTTCTTAAGAGCTAATATCTCTGGAGTATATAAAGGCGTCAACGTTCGAGTCTGATACTGGGTGACCATCTATTAGAATTTCCCACAGGATTTATCAACACAAAATTACTAAACAAAATGTAATTTTTTATTTAAAGTCTACTCTCCTCTTTTTAGTAATTTTGAGGAAGTTTTTCCTATTTCATTAAGATAAAGTAATGATAAAATATTCCAAAATCAATTTTACAGTTTGACGTAGGATTTTGTTTGAAACAAATTCACATTATTATAATTATTTGTCGTATTATAATAAATGTGTACGTTCAATTGAACTGAGTACACATCAGTGGTTTTTGAGATTCGTTTCGGGAGTAGAACTTACTCCTTTCCTCAATTTCTAGAGTCAGTGTATGAGTTAAACTCAGCGTTGATGAAGAGAAATCAGCTGCTATAGGTACTTTTCAACCGAGTCTACCCCTAAACGTACACCTAATACAGCTATGCTGATATAAAAAATAATGCAACTTTTTTGCATTTTTGACTGCATAAGAGCATATTTAACTGCCATAAAAGCTATTTCGCTTTCATTTCCATAACTTTGAAGTAACAAATTATAAATTCAGTGCCAAAATTTCTGTCCGAATTCAACACCAGCACCTGGCGACCCTGTTCGACATTGATATCTTCCTTTGGCACCGCTTCGGCGAAATGCTAATTTCGAGATGGCGTTATGACACCCTCGAGATTAATTAAAATTGAGATGCATGATTATTTATGCAAAGAGAGCGTAAAAACAATTTATTGTTTTAGGATATTTTTGTTAGGACACTAATAAAATGTTCCCCTGACAAATAAAAAGACTAACCTTTACAGAGGCTCGGGTCATATTAAAACTTTCTCACTAAATTAATTTGCTTCATGATGTCACGTGGATACGTTGTCACTTTATTGCCCAAAACAAGGACAGCTAATCCTATAGTCTATTTTAATGAACAATTTTTATGCAAATCCAATTATTATTTTAAACGCTTTTTCTGTGCCAGTTTACACTATGTAAAATCTGTTTTTTAGCTAAGTGTTAGACTATAGTTTGATTACGTTACGTCAGACTACCTCCAGCTAGGTGTAGTATCGATATAGGTACACATGTTATCGCCATCCGATGCCAAACACTTTGTGCGCAACATGAATAGAAGAAAATGAGTTCTGCTTTTGAAGCTAGCATAATGGAAATGTAGACAACAACTAATAAGAATACTTTTTTAGAATTGTAGCGCTATTTAATTTTGTCCCTTCTACGCCTTTATCACATAGCTTAGCCACAGCTTTACATATAATTTGTCACAGTGTCTACCGTAAACAAAAACCGTCTTACAATATAATACTTTAAATATGCCATTTACTGCCATATATTTGAATAGTTAGTATGCCTAATTCCCTCCAGGAATTAGGCATTTATGACGATGAATGAGTATGCCTAATATGAATATGTGCTGTAAGATATTGTTCAAACAAAAAAAATATATAACAAATTTTGGCCTGAAAAATCAAATGTTTGAACCCGTACTCAGCAAAACTTTGAGAAGATCATAATTTAAACTAGACGATACTTTTTCAACTAGTTCATTCCCCTCCAAAGCTTGTACGTACATATAAACTGTCAGAAAGACGAATGTTTAAAAATACATTACGAAAACATGGCCCTGCAAATAACACTCTGTAAAAGTGTAAACGAACTTTAAAAAACTGCTTTTATATTTTCGAAGTGTCACGTAAGCACTATTTGGATGGAACCTTTGGAAATCACGTTTTACGTGATGTATCATACAAGAAAATGCTTTTACTGTTGCCCTGGGTACTTTAATATAGATATTTTACAATATACTAGCACTCCGAAATAACGGTATAGTATAGTTCGTTCGACATCACGTAGTGCAATTCAACCTTTTGCGCAGTTCAATTTACAGGCACATTCATCACTTGATAAAATAGAGGAAAAAGTGCAGTTTCATTTCATTTTAAGGAAATAATGGCAAGTGTTTCGCATAGTGAAATTTATGACTCCACAGATACTTTTCTATTACCTGGGTGTATTTCATTTAATGAAAATAAAAAAACGAGCCTACCTAAGAACCTATTGCTATATTTTCTGAAAATGTCATCGTTAAAATTTAATGTCAAAATGCCTGAAATACAAAATTATTATGTAAATAATGTTGTAGTATAACATTCATTGTTCTTAACAATAACGTATCTGTGTGTTCATTTAAATACAAGATATGTCTATAATTATATTTAAAAAATGCAATTCAGGTGAGTAAAATAATAAAATATGGCCCATTCAATCTTAATGAGCTATTTTAGAATAACACAGAATTATTGTACTTGTTTTAAAATTTTATACCGATCACTGCTGCTTCCAAACTATATCTTTTTGTTTGTGTTAAGGTATGATTTTATTACAATATCTTCAACGAATTTTCAAGATAGCTGACGGCGTCAGGTGCCAAATTAATTCCTAGAAGCCTAGCAACTTCGACCTCATTATCTTAGAAAAAATATGTAGAATATATTCACACATTCTTTTCGCTAAATAACGACCTTATTTATTTATACAATTTTATCTTACAAGCTAACAGATGTAAAATCCAAAACGCTTACAAGGCTAGTTTTTTAACAATTTAGATACTAAGTTACTAATACATATCGTTATACATACAATATTTTTATAAGATAATTATGTCCAAGTCTGTAAATAATCTACATACATTATATAACAATGATAAATTATTAATATGTGGAATAAATTGTCAGTTATTATCAATTTAAAATATTAAAAAAGAGGTTATCATTATAATATGTCAGTTTAAAAGTATTGAATATGAATACAATATTTTTTATAAGATAATTATATCCAAGTCTGTAAATAATAATGCACATTATATTACAATGATAAATTATTAATATTTAGAATAAAATGTCAGTTAATATCAATTTAAAATATATAAAAAAGAAGTAATGATTATAATATGTCAGTTTAAAAGTATTGAATATGAATCATTATTTAGATATAGAATAGAATAGATATAGTTTGCTTTACTTTATTTTTGTTATGCGATCACTTAGAATTGCCTCAAAAATCTTAGCAAAAACTGATAGGACAGCAATAGGTATAAAAGAAGAAACGTTCGTGTCTCTCTCTCCTTTAGGAACGGGAGTGACCCTGGATAACTTCCAGCATTCAAGATATCTTGATTGGGTTAGTGACAGATTGTAAAGGTACAGTAGAGGCCCTCCAAGAACTGATATACAGTCCTTAGCTAGAAATACAGGAATGCCATCGGGTCCACCAGATGATCGCGGCTTGAGTCGCCGCACTGCCTTTCTCAAATCAATCTCATCAACTGCTTCTATCGAAACGAAGGTTTATAGGTGTGTGTGTAATGTAGGTTTGCATACACATCATAAAACACTACATGCATACATATGTGTCCCTACAAGGTTGCATCTCGATAATTATGTGCAGCTATAGAAGCCAAATCCGGGTTCAACGTAGGTTTATCTGCATGAAATATGGATGCAAAATATGTGGCAAAAGCGTCAGCGGCTGCTTGATCCTTCATTTCAGTCTTTTCATATATGTATGTATCTAAATACCTTCTATCTTTTTTCTTCTCTTTCACATACTTCCAAAATTGCACTGGATCATCAATTATATTTTTTTGAAGTTCTGTCATATATCTGCGATATTCATAACCAATCAACTTTTTCACTCTGTCCCTATAATATACAAACATTGCTTTATTGAATTCTTTACCCCCTTTTTTAAATCTCTTATGATGGTAGTGCTTATTTTGTATATTTATTTTTATTATTTCTACGGTGTACCATTTCCGATATACATATCGCGGCATATACGTCATTTGTTTTTTAGGGGGTACAAACAGGCTTATGCTTTCATTCAACTTATCGTAAAACGACTGAATAGCACTGTTGATATCTCTTATAGTTGACAAGTGGGACCAGTCTGTTGCGATCAATGTCTTGTATAAGCCCTGCAAATCCGCCTTGCGCCAGTTCCAATCTAGTTTGGTTTCCGAGCGAGGCGTCACTTGTTGCGGACATGACGCCATAGATATCCCAATGCATGGAAATGTTAAAATTACATCGATCATAGGATGGTACTGGTAAATATTTACTAGAGGATCTTCACTGAGGGGTTTCCCTCAGTGAAGATCCGCAATCTGATCGGGTTCAAAATTGCCCAGCACGAGATCTAGTATACCACCACGATTATTTAAAACTGTGTTATATTGCTTTAGTGAGCAAAAGTCACAAAAATAATTAAAATTGTTTTTTACATTGGCACTGCAAGAGTTTAAGTTAAAGTCACCTAGTCACCTATTATAGTTTAGCCGCCGTTATACAGTCGGCCTACATCCACATGGAAACAGAGAAAGGTTTAATTTCGAAGTATTTGGTCAGGACCTCCTTTGGGATTTGGTATAGTGTCTGATTTGAACTCAGGGACTTCTACGTTGTGTAAAATGAACTGGCTATATGAGGTTTTGTCTCCGTGAGTGGGATAAAGAGCTGCCTACATACATTATTATATTAAATCTACGTTGCGCAGTTTTTTATGCTAAAACGCAATAGTACAACTACATGAATGGCTTTGCATGAATTGTACCGCACCCATGAATGCAGGCGCGGTACGGTAACTAACATAGAACATCGGATTCCAAAAATTGCTCAAACTAGAAATATCTGACTATAGATCACACACATAGGAATTTTATTGGAAACTACGGCGTAGTGGCGTAGCGGCCATAAAAAGGACAGGCGCATTATTCTCGGAGAACTATTCAAGTGCTTTACATTTATATGCTATGATTGCAGCCATCAATAACTCGTCGAAGTTATGTATTTGCAAATAAAATTGTTCATTATCGCTTGCTAAACGGTGAAGAAACACCGTGAGGAAACTTGCATATCTGAGAGTTCTCCAAAATGTTCTAGAAAGTCATGTATAGTCTACCAACCCACACTGGTGAACTATTGCCTAACCATAAAATGAGATGTAGCCTGTGCCCAGAAATGGGACAGTTATTAAATCAAGGCTAGTGATGAATTTTTGCGTGAAGTTGGAAAGAATTAAAAAATAAATACATTACGGGTATTATGTGTATTACGGGACTCTTACGAGGCTATCCGTGTGGTGACGGATTAAGAATACGGAATGTCACCACCCCATATCATCCCGTGGGTGTCGTAAGAGCCGACAGAGGGACCATACTATGCAGAGAACAGCACTGTAAGAGAAGGAAAACTTGAAACGTCTGCGTTCTCAAACCGGCTTATCTCGACCATTTTGTGTAACTACATCTGTGACTTGAATTTCTTTAGGATTAAAATTAAAAGTGCTATGTAACGGAAGCTCTGAAGGCATAGATATCCCAATGCATGGAAATGTTAAAATTACATCGATCATAGGATGGTACTGGTAAATATTTACTAGAGGATCTTCACTGAGGGGTTTCCCTCAGTGAAGATCCGCAATCTGATCGGGTTCAAAATTGCCCAGCACGAGATCTAGTATACCACCACGATTATTTAAAACTGTGTTATATTGCTTTAGTGAGCAAAAGTCACAAAAATAATTAAAATTGTTTTTTACATTGGCACTGCAAGAGTTTAAGTTAAAGTCACCTAGTCACCTATTATAGTTTAGCCGCCGTTATACAGTCGGCCTACATCCACATGGAAACAGAGAAAGGTTTAATTTCGAAGTATTTGGTCAGGACCTCCTTTGGGATTTGGTATAGTGTCTGATTTGAACTCAGGGACTTCTACGTTGTGTAAAATGAACTGGCTATATGAGGTTTTGTCTCCGTGAGTGGGATAAAGAGCTGCCTACATACATTATTATATTAAATCTACGTTGCGCAGTTTTTTATGCTAAAACGCAATAGTACAACTACATGAATGGCTTTGCATGAATTGTACCGCACCCATGAATGCAGGCGCGGTACGGTAACTAACATAGAACATCGGATTCCAAAAATTGCTCAAACTAGAATATAGATCACACACATAGGAATTTTATTGGAAACTACGGCGTAGTGGCGTAGCGGCCATAAAAAGGACAGGCGCATTATTCTCGGAGAACTATTCAAGTGCTTTACATTTATATGCTATGATTGCAGCCATCAATAACTCGTCGAAGTTATGTATTTGCAAATAAAATTGTTCATTATCGCTTGCTAAACGGTGAAGAAACACCGTGAGGAAACTTGCATATCTGAGAGTTCTCCAAAATGTTCTAGAAAGTCATGTATAGTCTACCAACCCACACTGGTGAACTATTGCCTAACCATAAAATGAGATGTAGCCTGTGCCCAGAAATGGGACAGTTATTAAATCAAGGCTAGTGATGAATTTTTGCGTGAAGTTGGAAAGAATTAAAAAATAAATACATTACGGGTATTATGTGTATTACGGGACTCTTACGAGGCTATCCGTGTGGTGACGGATTAAGAATACGGAATGTCACCACCCCATATCATCCCGTGGGTGTCGTAAGAGCCGACAGAGGGACCATACTATGCAGAGAACAGCACTGTAAGAGAAGGAAAACTTGAAACAAACCCTATACCAACCCGTTTGGCCAGCGTGGTATAGTAGGCCAATTCCTCCTTTCAAAGGAGAGGCCTAGTCCAGCAGTGGATTGTAAAGAGCTGATGATGATTATGTGTATTTATCTATCAAAACTAACAAATCTATTTTATAGAACTTACTTCTAACTTTAGTACAGAAACATCCAAAATATTTGTTAAAAAGCCAGCGCACTAGCGTTAATCTGTGAACTCAAACTTAACGTACAAACTTCCTTGCTCCATAAAGCTTATAAACACGCTCGTATGAGCCCAGTGTGTATGCCCATGAGGTAACTGTTTAGGTAACAGTTTACGATCGCTATAAATTATGTCACTATTCAAGTTAAGTTCAGTATTCTTATGGGATTTGGCTATTATTTTACAACATATTATTATGAAAATATTGGTCTTTTATTATTAAATGTTAGTACATCTGACACTGATATCCGACGGTTAGATAAGTTAAGTCTGTTTTCTAGGTGACATGATTCTACACTAGTCGCTTCATTGTACAACGCCTTATAATCAACCTCAGCTATCTGATTATTTGTGAATATAGCTAAAGTTATAGATTTTTGGTGCATTCCGGGCTCAAGGCAAGGGTCTAGGATCGCAACAAGGATAATGCTGATAAATTTATTCAATAGAGTTAATTTTATAAATATAAATGTGCCTCTTCCTGCAGTACAGCAGTACTGCATGGAGTTTTGGCACCAACACTGATGTATGGTAGCGCATCATGGGTATGGCAGAAGAAGCATGAAAGTAGAATCAATGCTGTGTAGATGAGAGCTTTAAAGAAAATGTGCGGAGTAAGTTTGATAGGTAAAGTGCGTAACAGTTTGATACGGGAAAAGTGTGGTCTAAAAGAAGATGAAGTGACAAAGATTGAAAAAGGAATTTTGCCATGGTTTGGACATTTGGGACAGATAGATGAAAGAAGAAATACGAAAGGATTGTATCGTGAGAGAATGAATGGAAATGTCGGTAAGGGACGCCCTAGGCGGACGTACGCCGACCAAATAGGTGACGTACTGAAAAAGGGCCAAATTAAAAGTACCCATAACCGACGCGCATGCATGATGAGGTTAATGAATGTCGAGGAAGCGAAAGAGATATTTTTGAACTGAAGCATGTGGCGTTCTATAGTCTCTGCCTACTTCAATGGGAGACAGGCGTGACGATATAGATAGATGGATAGATAGAAATGTGCTTACATTTGATTACAAAATTTGACAGCAAAACTAAACTGACATACAAACATTCTTACACTTGATATCTCAATCACGTCACTTGCCACATGATTAATTCGCCAAGTATTGTGAATTATAAACACAATAATATGCATTTGTATTAACTGGTACCGCTGTTGCGGCGTGTAATATTCTAAGCATTTGAGATGAAAGTTCAAAACAATAGTATTGGAATTAAACAGCGGCGCATCCTGTCTGAGCAAGCCTATTGAACTATGTATGTGCACTTACAAGTAATAATGAACTCAGATTACACTATAGGGATTGGAATTTATTGTGTTTGAATTCGTGTTTCACACTAGAGCTGGAGTTTGAGCACTGCTTTGTTGATCTTATGTGTTAAGATTGCGGTTAATCATGAGGAATTTGTTTGGTCTTGTGATAAGAGATTGTAGGTAATAGTGAGAGTAGGAATTTGTCAGTTGCGCCAAAGAGGTAATTTCCGCAATGGGAAAAAATCCAGTGCTGGAGAGCATTTTCCAAATACTTAATCAACGGACACATAGAACCCCCAGACTCAAAACAACAATTTGCGAATCACACAAAGTGTTGTCTGACATGGAGATCGAATTTACAAATATAGCTGTCGCAGTTTTAAACAGCGAGGCGCTTACTTAATTAAGTCCCTTCGCCATACGTGACAAATGATCATATAAGTTGACTGATAAATGGTCAAAAACAAATTATAATATTTTGTTCAAGGCTAACATGGATGCAATACATTGTACTGCAAGAAAATTATCACGACAAAGGGTATAAATATGTCAACTTTTCGCTTGTTATAAGTTATGAAAGAAGTTCAATACTTTGAAATAGTCAACAGTATGCAAGTCTCCAAACGACATGTATTTCTCAAATTGTATTACTAGAAATTCAAGAAGCAACGTCAACCAAACAACATATTATTGACTCAGTCATTTCCCAACCTTAAGGATTTGCAGCGAGAAAAACATCTCTCTGACCCACAAACATGCTCAATTTGTCACATTTATTCACATCATTTATGTTCAAAACGAGCTCCACATATATTCAAAATTCAGTGTAAAAAAGGGGTTGTATCTTACACAAGACAAAAACGTGGCACTGACACCTTTTTAGTAAAAACTGAGCATTTTCCACTTATGCTAATGTAACCGCTTATTTAAAACGTCTGCGTTCTCAAACCGGCTTATCTCGACCATTTTGTGTAACTACATCTGTGACTTGAATTTCTTTAGGATTAAAATTAAAAGTGCTATGTAACGGAAGCTCTGAAGGCATTCCATTCAAATTGACCTGCACTTACTGCCTTATTACATAGCTATTTCTATGCATACTGAATCCGCAAGGGGTTTATAGAGCGCCAAGCGCTAATTGCAATGGTACAATTTATGCAAAAGCTTTTAATTACCTTACCGTCTACCATCAACCGAAGGGTTTTTCTATAATGAAATAGCCAATTAACAGATGAAACGAGAGTAAGAATTATAGACCACTGGTATATCAGACATATTACTTATGGTTCCGTTTGGTGAAAAACGTTGTTTTTGTTTGCATTCGTAATAGACTAAATGTAGTAGGCCTACTAGAATTAACTTTAAAAAGAGCGCGTCCTTGTCGTTTCCGACGAGGAATAAGAGGAGAGAAATGGAATGATACGGTTACAGAAGATAGAAGAGTTCTGGTATAATTGCTGATCATTTTATCAAAGTAAACACAAAAAATAATTAAAAGTACGGACACTGTAACTATACATTAATATTTTCCGGAAAGACATCTTATTCCCGAGATTACATTCTTTTTTTAAGAACAGCAATTGCCTACTACTTATCAAACAACCTATACATACAAACATATATCCTAAACTCAAGCATCCTATTCGGTATTCTCTCGTTTTCCATGAATTCATTTGCACTAATATTGTTTGCCATAATCATCCCCGATCATAATATTTACTTGCACTATTATCATTTATACTATTAACGTTTGCCTTAACAACTCAACAGTGATAACTTTTAGTTGCCATAAAATGACTTTCTATAACAACATATATCATAATAATTAGTTTCCATAAGTAACACATCTCATTAATAACAACTTGACATAATCAAAATTTGATATAATTATGAAAATAATACATAATATTGTTAGGTCGAAATTAATTATCGTTAACACCCCGACTCAGTGCAATCCGACTCGGATAGGTTAGGTTAGGTTAGGGTTCCCTTTGGACCCTTAACCCAAAAATAGGAGCCCTGCAAAGCAGGGCTCCGTCAACTTAGTCCACATTCTTCACACTAGTTTAATAAACTGAAGTTGAATTAATTATCGTTAACACCCCGACTCAGTGCAATCCGACTCGGATAGGTTAGGTTAGGGTTCTCTTTTGACCCTTAACCCAAAAATAGGAGCCCT
The DNA here is from genome assembly GCA_944739405.2 of Euclidia mi. Taxonomy (NCBI): domain Eukaryota; kingdom Metazoa; phylum Arthropoda; class Insecta; order Lepidoptera; family Erebidae; genus Euclidia; species Euclidia mi. The sequence goes on from OX123183.2 coordinate 113,049,086, forward strand.
GCGAAGCAGGGCTCCGTTAACTTAGTCCACATTCCTCACACTAGTTTAATAAACTGAAGTTGTTCAACTTCAGTTTATTCTCTATTTTCGTCTTAGATTATAGAAAACGAAAATTATAGCAAATACATTTATGGATTTAAATTATTATGACACTTGATCGATTATGATCAATGGAATTAGTGAAAGTCATTTTATGTCATTTCACGATTATGACAACTGAAACGTTATTTCTAATGAAATTATGGCAAATACCAGTATGGCATATGAAATTATGTCATTTTAAATTATGGCAAACATTACTAAACCATCCTATTCAGTATTATTGTCAATATCCAAACACCTTAAAAATAACCATGAAATATCGAGTTACATCGTAATCTATCTCCACGTTGTCATCTGCCGCATATTGTATCTGCCTCACGACTCTAAACTTTGATTACAGTTCAATTATTTTGTGTCGTAAAATTTTATGCATAATCTTTGCTGTAACAATCTGTAGTTCCGACATCGCTTGTAAACTAACGCTTCTTGAAACTCATCTGTACATTGAGCAGTTCAAATATTAACATTCCAAAGTATGACTAAGTATGGTTTTATTAAGATTGTAAATTTTGGTATTGAATGAGCATTTTCATTTCTAGGTACTGCAGAATACTTCACAACGCAGGCGTTATGTTAAGAGTTCAACAGACGGAAAACTAATAAATTTTCAGTTTCAGGCATGTTTTTGTAATCATGAATAATCTTATATTATAATGCTATGCGTATAGCACATGTCAAATATCTCCAGAAACACTATCGTGGTGTTCATTTTGTTCTTTCCGGTTCTATATCCAATGGAACCAAGGGAACCTTGTTACTAAGCCACCACTGTATGCATGTCTGTCTTTCAGCGAGCTGTATCTCATTAACTGAATTTAGTTATTAGAAATTGGTATTGTTTTTAGCTGTAGCTATTAAAATAATATTATACCAAAAATGCACACTATTTTATATTGTGCGATAGGATAAAAATCTTACGAGCCACTCTAAATAGCACAGTTTTTATATTTTGTAATGCGAATACATTTATTCTGAAGTTCGAAAATACACGGATGAAATTTATTATATGGTACCTACTAACTATCCCATATGTTTATTTTTACCTTCATATACTTATTATAACAAGCTATCATATTGCCTAAGAAGCCCTTCGTGAAATATTTCTGTTTTGTAACAAAACAGTTTTAGTAAATTAGAATCAGATAGTACGGAAAATAATTCAATAGAAAATCAATACAATAACATTAAAGTTGCTATCAAAACAGCCAGCCAAAAAATACAATACGTCAAGAAAAAGAAGAAAATCCTCACAAACCACACAATAAGTTTAATTGAGGAGAGGCAGAAATGTACTATCCAATCCACCTACTACAGAGTGCTAGATAGAAGAGTTAAGCGAAGTATCCGTAAAGATGTTAGAGCCCGTAATACGCAAACAGTTTACACCGCTTTAAACAATAACAGTTCCTTGAGAACAGCAATACGTGGGATAAACCCAAACAGATCCTCAATTATATAATTAAAGGATGGCAACGGTGTGATGCAGAGTGACAGGGCAAAAGTTGTTGAAATATGCTCTCAATATTATAGATCACTATACTCAGGGAATGATCCACTTAGAAACGAAACCTACTCTTGTCCAAACGATTTTCCCATGGTCACTGATTCCGAAGTTCATCGAGCATTGACCAGCTTGAAATTCAATAGAAGCCCAGGCCACGATGGCATTACAACAGAATCGTTAAAAATCGGCGAGCCAATTTTACTGCCGTATATCATTAAACTGTTTAACACAATTTTGCAAACCGGTAAATTTCCACATAATTTTTGTCATTCTGAAATAATTCTATTACACAAAAAAGGTTCCAAATCAGATTTGAATAATTACCGCCCTATTAGCCTTATTTCACATTTATATAAAGTTTTTATCAAAATAATAGAAAATAGAATATCTGGTTTACTTGATATGCACCAACCGCCAGAACAAGCCGGCTTCCGACGCGGATTGTCCACCACAGACCATTTACACGCTATAAACCAAATCATCGAAAAACACCAAGAATTTAATCTTCCTCTATATCTCGCATTCGTTGACTATTCCAAAGCGTTTGACAGTTTATCTCACAGAAGCATATTTGACTCCCTTAAAAAACAAGGAATGGATAACACATATATACACTTGCTTAAAAACATATATATCAATAGCACTGCTTCCATAAAACTACACTCAACAGGTCTATCTTTTCCAATACAAAAGGGTGTCAAACAAGGAGATCCGCTATCGCCTAAACTATTTACAGCAGCGCTGGAAGATGTTTTTCAACAGCTTTATAACGATTGGCGCGACAAAGGCATTGTTATTGGGGAAACGCGACTGACTAATCTCCGATTCGCTGATGACATTGTTGTCTTCTCTAATTCGGCAGCTGAGTTAGGCCTCATGCTCGAACAACTGAGCCAAGCCAGCCTCGGGGTCGGACTCAACATGAACATGGAGAAAACCAAAGTCATGACCAACACCACAGTGCATAACCTTATAACGGTTAGGGGTGTGAAGATTGAATATGTCCATGAGTATATATATCTCGGTCAAATTGTCTCCTTCCAGGCTAGACAAGACAAAGAAGTTGCAAGACGCACCGAAAACGCTTGGAGGAGCTTTTGGTCGATGAAAGCTCTAATGAAAGGATCTCTTCCTTTGACCTTAAAGAGAAAACTCATGGACATGTGCATTCTTCCCACCCTTACCTATGGATCACAGACTTAGTCACTGACTCAAAATCAAAAGTCCGCCCTCGGGGTCTGTCAAAGGGCAATGGAACGAAGTATTTTGGGAGTCAAGCTCACAGACCGCATAAGAAACTCAATACTACGTTCCAAAACACAGATTGCCGATGTAGGCCACTCAGGTGCCAAATTAAAGTGGAACTGGGCGGGCCACGTTTGTCGCATGCCTGAAGAATTGTGGGCGAAAATAACTACTCAGTGGATCCCAAATAATAGGAAGCGACAACGGGGACGGCCCAGGAGAAGATGGCGCGATGAGTTAGACGCTTATACAAAAGATTGGCAAATAATGGCAGCGGATCGTGACAAATGGAAGTCGGAAGGGGAGGCCTTTGCCCAGCAGTGGGACACCAATTCAGGCTAGTAAAAAAAAATCAAATTTATACTTCTGTTCTATTTATTTTTAACTATAACGCCTATCATCGCAGCTTACCCGATTCCATCAAAGTAGTTTTACTTTTACACTCAGTTTACGGTCTACCCTAATTATCTGTAATCATCACAGCAGGACATTTATAGTTTTCATACATTCTTTCGTCGACTCGTAAACTTCCGGTGGTGGTAGATAAAGCTAATAATTCTCTATTCCCTCTTCAAGGGGGAATTAGTTTTAAAACTTTTTCGATTCCTGGTTTAATAGATACTACAGTCGAAAAGCGATAAAACACTTTGTGGCATCGACCATAAGACTTTTATCAGGGTATCGTCAGAAGAGATAGGCAGCTTTACCGTTTATTGTCGTAATATGCAAATATTAGTGAGATGACAAAAATGCTCTGCGTAGTGATTTTTGTCAATATAACTCAGAAACTGAAGCGACGACATCGAAAATAATTGTAGTTGCTATTCTGTCTTCGATAGCACTGAGTGTTATGAGTTCAAGGGAAAAAAGATTGTGCGTTCCACGAAAGTTTCTGTCGTTCTTGCTGTTAATCGGACAGCCGTTACCACGTAAAAAATCGATCATGGGAGACTTTTTACTCTCTGTTTCTTATATATTATTCATACTTTTCTATGGTAATTACTTTATTACGAAATATTTCAACATGGTATACTTAGACTACGCGACACAGCGAACAGAAATAGTCTAGGAGGGAAACAGACTGCCACACAAATGATCTTGAGTACACATCCACGGCGTGCACCGTTAACTTTAAGAAATCGGTCTGCTGGGCACTTGCCTACCTATTTCGTACATGAACATAATGGTGAGTTGTCTTGAAAGGAGTGCATGCCCATCAGTGGGAACTGTTATAAATTGGGCTGATTTAACGACAGACTACACGTCGACAATAGTGTATATACTTAGATTTATATTTAAAGTCGTAATAAGAATGGCATAGTTGAAACAAGTTCACTGTTGCGGAAAATTTGTATCGTGGTCGAAGAAATCTGTCCTAGAAAAATTGCTACGTAAAAAAAAAAATATATCTGGTAGTCGTGAACAGTTAATATAGATTTATCGGTTCATCAGATTGTTCTACATAAATAGACTTTATATTGCTGAATAAAGTTTTCTTACTTAGGAATTAGATTATCGTGATATTACCTTTTTTCTTTTCTTTTTTTTTACGAGGTGGAAAATCCCTTCTGATCTCCGACTCTTGGGGAAATGAGAGCCGGAGTATGTGGTTTAACCACTAAAAACCACCTCGACTTTCTCATGTACCCGTGTGTCGGAGGGTAGGGAATCGCATAAGCATTCGTCGCCACCCTCCGACGGGTATTGGCCCGCCAGATGGTCAGGCGGGCCCCGAACAAAACCCCCTTGGCGGCGGAATAAGGTATTGGGCTCCGCCGCCAAAAAACCCAGCGGCCGCAGAGGATAGGGAGGACGGCAACGCAACACCGCATCTCCTCTTCCTCTGCGGCCCCACCGCGATGCATCGAATGGTGCGCCCCCATTTGGTCACGGGAGATAGGGCGCGCGGCAACGCAACACCGACTTGCCTCTCCTCCCGCGACCGTGCCCGACTGCGAGGGACAGACAGAACTGTCCCCAGCACCCGCACCGTTGGTCGCATCCTGCGCAGGCCCCTCTAAGCCCACGCGGAGCGTCCACTACTGGGATCTCTCGTAGCTTCACCGCGGGTGTCCAATCCACGGTTACTGAGCCCCTCCACCACGACAAGGTGGAGATCCTACGGAGGGGACACTAGTTTAGGCTTCACAATTTACTACAGAAACGTGATTGGTTATTAACCAATCAAAATATTTTTATTATAGAGTATTTTATAGTGTCTATTTTTAGTATCAACTTTAGTAATTAGTAGATGACGCGTGTTTACATCCTTTCCTGAATAAATAGTATTTCTAACGCGCAGGCAATGATTCGTATAAAGATATACTAATACACTATATAATGTCAGTCTAAACCTCGCAATAAATTAAATTCGATCGATATTGCAGGCAACTTATTGCAATTGTGTGAGTCTAACCTTGTCAAACGCACATCTAGAGTCGTGGTCAGATTTGTTCCAGACACCCTTAGGCGTGCCCCAAGGGTCCCACGTAGGTCCCTTGTTTTTTAACATATTCATACATGACGTGGTTTCTTGTTTTGTAGAGACTTAGACCGTTTTTCCAAATGGTGTTCAGACAACAATATGTTACTTAATGCTAACAAATGCAATCATGTACATTTTTCTAGGAAGAAGGGACCTTATAAAATTAATGAACAGATTATTTGCGAGAAAGAAGTAATTCGTGATCTGGGCGTTCGTATTGATAACAAGCTTCGGTTAATATTCATGTAGATAAAATTGCTACTAAGGGGTTCAAAATGTTGGGTTTCATTCTGCGTAACAGTAAAAATTTCAAAAGTGAATCTTCAAAAATTTATATATTTAACTCAATAATCAGATCAAGTTTAGAATATTGTAGCATAGTTTGGACACCATTCTATGATGTTCATAAACGTCGTTTAGAATCCGTGCAGAAAAGATTTCTATGGCACTTATCATATAACTGCAACATGGTCAGAACATTAACCAATTACAGCTCACGTTTGAGACATTTCAAAATGATGAGTTTCGAAGATCGCCGTACGATGTTAGATCATAATAATATGTTCCTATATAAACAAATTAACTTGTTAGGTAGGGTCTGTAGCTGCTGGTAAAGGTGCAGAATAATAAGACCGATCTTGTTGTGTATAGTAAGAGCATACTATCCCGTGATCGAGAGAAGCGAGCGAATACTTCAAGATAAAATTGCCAACACGCACTATCAACGTATCAATCGGCGGCTTGAAACCGGCATACACAATAAGCACTGATCTAACAAACACTGAGTGTAACGACCGCACGTCTGCTACAGCAAACACTTCGCCGACAGCCACAATGACATCTCACAATCAGGAACCGAAGACAAGATCCGGTAGAGCTGTTAAGACTCCCGTACGCTTCGCTTGAGGGGGAGTACTGCAGCTGCAATACATAAACATCATGCACATCCGCGCGCAATGGAGCCGAACGGCCAAATGCCGAGTATAATATAGTATAAAATATTTTTTACAAGAAGAGGTAGCTTAAACTACGATACAAATCGCGAACGCCAATGTGAGCAAGGTACATTATAATGTAGTTATTTGGGACAGCGCTTGCACGTGGAGCATGAGCGTCCCGCTCTATGAATGTTAGCGGCGTACAACTAGCGGCCCGCGACTCGAAGATGACGTAATATACACAGCATTTGGCCGTTCGGCTCCGTTGCGCGCGGACGTGCATGATGTTTATGTATTGCAGCTACTAACTCTTTCATCGATTGTCCGCATCTACTTAGTTAGATAAATATGAATGTGCTTCACAAACTTGCTCGTACTTGTAGATATAAGTTGCTTTGCGCCAAATGTTTTAAAACTAATCTGGGTCACTTTTCCACCGTTAGTAGAATGTAAGGTCAATTCAGTCGCCTGTCACTCTCACACAGTGTCGATATTGATATGTCTTACTCTTTACATAAAGTGAAATCTATCGTTTATCACGTATTATCACAAAAATTAAGAAATAAGATTAAATATTAATTACATATACTTTCTCATCGCATTTATTAAAATTTTGTAATTTAAATTGGTCTCTATACCATTTCTTTTATAAACGCTAATTTATTTTATATGTACCTATAGATAAAGATACGCATGATCTGGTTTGTAACTGCATTTCCTATTTATATGTTTAATACATGTCTATTCAAAATTGAAACATATCGCACCCTTAGTAATATAAGGGCACAATCCAAAAAAGTTGATTTTTGGGAAATCGCGTTTCAAGATTCTGGATTCCACCATTACAACTATTTTTTGGAATAACTTCCATATTTTTTAAGTTATAAATGTGAAATTAGGCAGATTTGTTCTTCTATAAATGCACTATATATAGCAATTAAAAATAAAAATAATGGAAATATATTCTATTAATTACAAGTAATAGAAAAAACCCTTTTAACTTAGGCCCATATAGTACAAAAATCATAACAGAAATATGGAGCTATTTCATTTTGATCCCATATATTATTAAAGTCCCTATTATAGTTTAGTTCTTAATTATAGTTAGTACTGTATATTACCAAACCAAACCGTAATCTAAATCTTTTGTTTCTGTTTTATAAATAAAATATCAGGTAAAATTAAAGTAATAGTTTAATAAAATCAGTGCAGAATGTAACAATAATCTTAAAATTATGAATTCTAATAAACAATTAAACATAATGTCTTTTGTTGCGAACTAAAGGGTCAAATCACTTGAACCCCTTAGTTCGCAACAAAAGCTATGGTTGAAATTGATATTTTTTTCGGTGATTCTATCTACAAATTGTTATTATTAGCTAATAAAAAAGAAAAAAATATCTAATATCAATAGATTCTTAGAAACGGCATGTTAAAAATACTTAACATTGCGAAGCGGACGGTGGTTAAGTGGAAAAAACAATGTTATGTATTATTAACATTGCGAAATACACAGTCAATGAAAAAAAAAAACAAACTGTTTATTTATATTCTATTTATTGTAAAAGTAATAAAAAAATGAAATTAGTGACAAATTATTAAAACAAATAGTGATAATATAATAACCCTACTATATTATGTCGGATAGCGTCAGATTTTTGTCGTTTCGATAGAAGTTCATAATAAATCATGATTTTTAATATGTGAATATTTTTTTATATGTAAGGGACTTTATTGTACTGAAACACAATCTTTTCTGTACATAATCCATGCATTGTTTACGCAAATGTCTAAGAGCTGGGAAAACAATGCCATGTACCATTTTTTTGTTTTATAAATGGTGCGATAAAGGGAGATAAGCATATCACACAAATCTATCCTCCCATATCGTAGTTATAATGTTTGACTATCTGTGGACATGAAACGTCAACCTTGGCTTCAAAGGGTACGAATCCACATAGGAAATGGCCAAAATCACACTTTTGTTATCATGCCATTATACGACACACGGTTTGTTCTCATTATCAACTAGGTATTTGTTTGCTTGAACCTCTACCCTTCTTTACAATACTTCATCATCTGGTAGTTTAATTTGTCATTCTCTTAAACGATTTGATCTAATTGTGCCCAAGGAAAAGATATCATATTCTTGACGTAACATGTGGATCAGCTCAAGTGAAGAGAAAAAGTTGTCGAAGTACACAACCGCCGGCTTATTTTGTATAGGTACTCTGGCAAAGAGCTATTACCACTTTTGCACCAACACCTTAAGGATTTTTATATTTTATAAAAGAATGATATCTAATCGTGTCTTTGCCAGCGTAGGGAATAAAATCATACACACAAGCAGAAATAAAAGCCCTAACAAACATTTCAAAAGCTCCATTTCTTTGGCTTCTTTGCCAAATATTGACGCCTGTTTCCAGCTGTTGAACCTTCATTTCGTCGATATTATAGCGATGTTCTTCTTCTGTACTGAGGCAGTTTCTACGTACACCATATACAATCGATCGTACTTTAAAATAACGATCTCCATTCTGTTGAGAATTATCAACGGAGTACAAATACTGACGAATTTGATCATATCGCTTTAAACTCTTAACATCTGCGATTAGGTTATAGCGTAGATTCTTATTCCAGTAATCCCGATAGCACGGCATCTTAACGACACCCATCAAAATATTAATTGCAACAAAATCCAATAATTCTTCCCGAGCAACATTGCTGGATTTTAGATTTCGTTGTAAAGAATATAAATTCGTGTTTGGTATAATTATATCAATAATATCTTCACTGAAGGAATCATAGAAGTAATCTGACGGAGACTTCGATTCAGATCCGAATTGCGTAAAGGTTATTGGTTATTGGTCATCCAGTACTGCTTTATGTTTCAATTTGACGATTTCCCATCTGAAATTCAGTGGTTTTCTCACAAATTGTTTCTTTTTTTTTGTTAGTAGTGTTGGTTTAGTTCTTAATCTGCTTTTGGAACGGGTTTTCTTGGGGATATTAGAAGCTGCAGTACGATATTGATAACGCAAGCAAATGCTGCGGTGGATTGTGAGTAACGAGGACTTCGCATATAGCTGGAGTGGATGGTAGCAATTCGTCTAGCAAAAATTCATCATCTAAGATATTCAGTCGCTCAAATGAAGAATTTAAAGAGCGGGGTGCAGAACTATGTTCTGTATCTTCTGTTCCTATTTCTTCCTCGTCTTCGGAAGTACTAGAATCGGCGGAAGAATCTTCTTGTGGTGGCACAAGTACTAGAATCTTTCTCACACGTTCTAATCGGATGTTCACACGTTCTAATTCATGCAAACACCCCAAGCACCAAATAAACAATTTAGAATGTCAAAAAATACATATTCAGTTTCGAAAAAAGAAATACAACTTTATGTCATACAAGGTAAAGTTCAAGTTCAAGTGCAAAGAAAAGTGTCGAATTAAAAAATATATTGAATTTTTCATGTAAATAAGGGCCGAAAACAAATTGTGTCAACAAACACAAAACAATTTACGTACTATAACGAACCAATAAGATATGATTCCATAAAACATTTCTACTTTTTTGCAATATACCGATCTATTATGAATAAGGCCCAATTATTTATTACATTTTGTGTAATATATGGGCATAACTACAATTTTTTCTTTATAATACAAAATTATAAAATCAAAACTCACAAGGATTTTCGTCATAGAAGGGCACAAACACGAATCGCACAACGTTTGAACAGTCCGCCTCCGACAAGTACGGAAACGTTACGGTTTGCGACCTTATAGCAGTAAGAGCGGGGAACGGGCGGAGAGAGTGTGAGAGGGACACAAGTATATTTACCGAGTCATTATTGTCCTTTTTCTCTTTCTGTCAGCGCTAACCGGTAGCGGATTTCATTTTGTGCCCTTAGCATTCAAAATCAGTGTTTACAAAAATGTTGACTTGATCCCTTATATTACTGAGGGTGCGATATATACTTTGCAATTGCATTAATTTAGATTTTGTAGTCTTGGTTTGTTTGTATACCGCTTCTTTTATGAAGGCTAAATGATATTCTTTGTACTTATCAACATAGACAATCAAAATGTGTATAGTAAATATATTACCTATTTAAATGTTTAATACATGCCTGTGTAAAGTATAAATACTTCAATTACATTCATTAAAATATCGCCAATAAATTTGCTTGTACACCATTTCTTTTATAAAAGCTAATTGGTATTGTATGTAAGAACTCGTCAATTTTCTAGAACATTGCGATGTAAATAGGAACACGCAAACTCGCACTATCAGCTGTTACGGCCCTACAGCGGCGGATGGTAGCGGCAGTGATTACGATGTACTGGTGCGCTTACTGTGCCGCGGCCTTGCGCCGCGGCTGATGTCAAATCAGAGTAAACGCGCCATGTACATGTTTAGAATTTTACAAAAATATTAATGCGGGTCGACTATAGTTACTATTTCATTATATTATATAGCAAAAATGCAAAAGAAAAATCGGAAAATGCAAGAAAATTTTCCGAAAAATTCGACCGCCAATGGCCTCAGTATCATATTGTCCTGAATCACTGGTATCGCTTTTCGGTACACCGTCCCTTACACCCTGTATAATTTTCAATCGCATTAATTGAAATTTTTGCAATCTAAATTTGTATGTATACAGTTTCTTTAATTAAAGCTAACTGATATTTTATGTGAGTACATTAAAATAAAATTAAAATACTCTTTTACATGGCATAAATAAAGTTTTACAATCTACATTTGTTTGTATACTAAAACTTTATTTTCTTATAACAATCAAGTGATATTGTATAAATTATTGATAAAACCAATCATATTCTGTATTGTAACTGCCTTTCCTAGTTTTATATTTAATGCATGCCGTGGCAACCTCTAATTAAGGCAACACTACACAATGTTTATTAATAATTATTAACCACATTCTTTACTGTTGGTATATGCTTTGTTGGTTGTCCTCTAATAAATAAATAAATAAATCAAATATAGGTATTATATAGTACACGAAGCAAATAATATCTTTGTAAATAGATGGAATACTAGACATATCAAAAACATTTTCATGTGCACCCTATAAAACAATAAAACGGTCAATACAATAATACAATTTCAACGCGAGCACTCACTCACGTTGGGACTCTTTTTGGACCAAAATCAGGGCTCTTTTGGTCACATGAGGCATCTCGATGTAATCTATGGCAACTCTTGTACTTTCCTTTTGGTGTTCTTTTTCATCTTACAATATGCTACAGCCAAAAGGCCAAATAGTAACGAAGAGGGCTAATTAAGGAGACGATACGCTGTTAACTCCGAATCCTTAATTTTGAATCAGCTTCTAGCGCAGAACCTTGAAACGTACGCCTATATAATATATATAAATAATAAATCCAACATGATCATTATACTATTTATACCAAAAATGACTTGCAAATATATCACTTTATAAAAATGAAAGCTATTTCAGTAAATATTACATCATTTCACATATATAATATGATAAATATCGGTGACATTATTTTATTTCATAAAATAGCTTGACTTTTCCATCTTTGCTACATACATTACTTACATATAATTTATTATAAGGACCTTGTCATTTTGTTGAAGTTTTTGTATTATTCTCAAGTATTCTATTAACAGCATAGGCATCAACCACTGTTGCTCCATATCAATTTACTAGTACTATTTTGCTAGTATTTTAATTTGTTAAATATGTGAAAAAATCAATAAAATAGTATTAAAACAAAACTGACACAACGGAACCACAATGTTAATTCTACTTACAAAGTAAGACCTCGACAAAATAGCATACTAAAAGTAAATATAAGTTGTTAATAGAACTGCCTGATTTTTTTCATTAGAAGCCTGTCGAATGCAGTTACTATTCTCGGTGGTCAAATCTTCTACAGGTATTTAAATGTATACAAATATAATATAATGTAAAAGGATAAATAAACTGAATGGTTGTCTGACTGGTGAACCCAGACATTTTGGAACACAAGATAATTGGTACATGTGTGCGTGTGTGTATTTTGGTACAGATCAGCATGCTGCATGCCACACTAAGCTGGCGACAAGCTTTTTACATGGTTTTCAATACGTTTTGTATTGAAACAGCGCACCAGTGTATTGGCCACTCGACACTCAGTGACCACGAAACGCCACTGGTCGTGGACACACGCCGTCTAGTGTGAGTGACACACCTTTCGCGAGCGAAGGACGTGGAATGCGACAGTCATAGTGGCTTTTTCCAACTCCTCCAAAAACTTCTGAATAAATTCGTTGAGGGTTCCAAGACAAATCAGCTTTTCCCGAGACTTCACGAGTGTCAAAACCTGGTGGCTTATATGGTCACTGCTGCTGAACGTGGCTATACAAGACAAACAGTTGTCAGAATAAGGGTCCACCCTTATTCTTATTCCAATAAGCTATAGTGGCTGTAGCCAAGCCGTAACCTACATTCTAACAATGACGTGTAATTTTTTAAATAATAATTTCGTCATTTACAACACAACTACGTTTGAGAACTCACAAATTCAATGCTCTACTTTACAAACTTACATTACTACGCAAACGTTGACAGATAACTCTTCGCCTTGCAAATAACTTGGACGTGTCTAGAATTTTTGTTCATAAATTCAGAAAATTTACAAATTCAATGGAAAAATATCATTTTTCCCGACTTGTTATGATTAGGCATAGTTTATACGGTTAGTTAGACCCGAGCAAATATAAATAAAGTATATATTTTATTTGTATTTACTAAAATAAGTTTGTTCTCTTCAATTGTTTGTGTTAGCCTAATTTGTAATAGAGATAATAATTTCAAAGTAATTTTTATTAATAGCGTGTTATCAATAGATGACTTATACAAGTTAAACTTTTCATTATAATTGGAGAATATCTACAAACGTCAATAAATAATTAACCACTTTAAACTTAGGCGAATCGAGTAAACTATATAAGGTATAAATACCTCTAGACTGCCTCCCTGGTCCAGTGGATAGCGTATGCGTCTGCTTATCGGAGGTCCCGGGTTCAATTCCCGGGTCGAGCAAAGGAGACAAGGACACTAACTAACTAATACGCAGAGTATATTGAATTTTGATAGATGCCTTAAGCTTTTCAATCCAGATTTAGTGGCTTTCCTATAAAAAAATATACCTACTAACATTTTACATTGTTACTGTGATATGACTGTGCAAAATATAATTGTCTCCCGTATAAGTACGGTTATGTTGCTTTTACATAGTACCAGAGAGACGAGTGACTAGGAAAAATTATTTCCATGCATTCTTCTTCATTAATCTGTATCTGTATAAAATCCTTGCGTTACTGACTGACTGACAAACAAGCTACTGCTGAAATTACTCGGCGCAAGAAGCTGAAATTTTGCATGTATGTTCCTTGGGGACCGTAGGGGTGCACTAAGATGGGATTTTCCGAAATTCCCACGGGATCGGGCCAAACGGGCAATTAGAAAATATGTGCGTGCGAAGCCGCTGGCGTCGACTAAATGACATGACATGACATATCGTCGACATGACATATCGTCACGCCTTTTATCCCCGAAGGTGTAGGCAGAGGTGTATTTCTACATCCACTTTTCGCCAGATATACTTTAGTCCCACGTAATAAGGGGCAAGCCTATTGCCGTACCGGGCACATTTCCAGACTCCGTGCTGCTACTGAGAATTTTGTGACAGAAAAACCCAATAACACTGCCTGACCCAGGAATCGAACCCGGGACCTCCCAATCCCACACGCACATTTATGCCGTGAGACCAACGAGGCAGTCGTATAGGGTTGGATGTCGAGTTTTCCGTCTCTACGCAAAGATTGTATTTGCATCACGTTATCCCTTAGTCGCCTCTTACGACACCCACGGGATGGATGTATGTATGTTTGTTACTCTTTCACGCAAAAACTACTGGATGAGTTTTGATAATACCTTACAACTTAAGCATTAGAATAGCAAAGCTGTGGTCAGGCTATTTTAAATGTAGCGGCTCTTTGTTAAAATTTCAGAAATATCAGCTAGCCTAGGTTTGATAAAGTTAAGGATGATGATAGTTAAAGTAACGGAGGCAATCATAATTAGGTTATATTAATCATTCTTGCGTTGTGTAGCAGTGATAGCCTAGTGGAGAGCCCGACAGACTGCTACGCAGAGGGTCCGGAGGAACCTGCATGTCTGAGAATTCTCCATAATGTTCTCGAAAGACATGTGAAGTTTGTACACCCACACTAGGCCAGCGTGGTGGACTATGGCCTTACCCTTCTTATAGTGAGAAGAGGCCAGGGCACAGTATAAAGGGCTGATGATGAATTATTCTTGCCGGCTGGGTGATACGAAAGATAGTCAATAGAAAAATTGGCGTTTGTTACCTGATTTCACAAATAGCATTCTTTTTATCGACACAACATGTCGATGAAGTCGCTGGCAAAAGCTAAGCCCGCGGGTAAATATAAACAAAAATTATTTCATTAATATGACGGCGCATTACCAGCGCCTCTTTATTATTTCACGTCGGAACGGAAATTGCAGATGTCATGAAACGTCATCACGTCATTAGTACAGTTTTTAAATAAATAAATAAAATAAAATAAATTTATTTCAGGCAAGATACCCATAATAAAATTAATACATCAAATTAATTAATTACAAAATTGCCAGTATACACATTTGAACGTAATAAATCAAAATAAAATAGTAATTAAATTTAAAATAATCAAAGTATGATATAATCAAAAAAAGAATTAAAAATAATATAATAATCAATGTCTGAGTGTAAAATAGGAACATAATAAAAAAAGTCAATTATTCAATAAAATAAGTAATGCAAATTTAATTAATTAAGATATTTACCACCCTCTGGGGCCCCAGACACACGCACTTGTGCTTGTACCCAGTGCACCAGGAGGGGGCTGTCGAGCTTGTGGCTGAGCACGTTCAGGATGGTGTTGGTGCTCCCACGGGTGCGGAACATCAGCGAAGCGATGCGGCGCCGCAGCACCGTGTGAAAGCCGTCTGTGTGCGCGTGCGCAAACATTGCAGACGCACTACAGCAGCGTGGGAGCCCCACCAGCACCCTGAACGCGTTATTATATTGTATTCGGAGAGCATTGATGGCCCGCTGCGTGTAATTGACCCACAGGTTACAGGTGTAGAGAGTTTGGCAGAAAGCTTTAAATAGAGTGATCTTTACCTCTAAACTACACCTCGCAAATCTGCGTGCCAACATGTTACAGCGGACCGCCATTGCCCTCCTTTCCCTTTCAATATCTCTATCGTCTTTTAAATCCTCGGTGACCACATGACCGAGGTACTTAAACTCAAACACTCTTCGAAGCGGGACACCGTTAATCAGCACAGGTGCCACATCCCCCAGTTTACGACGCCTAGATTTAAATACCAGGAGCTCACTTTTCTGAGCATTGTACAAGAGACCGTGTACCTTCGCATACTCCTCACATATGCCTATCAGCCTTCTGAGCGCAGCCATTGATGGGCTGAGCAACACCATATCATCAGCATAACTAATGCTGTTGATGCAGTAACCATCAATCGAGCATCCTACTCCGATGTCGCTCAGCCCAACAATCAGCTCGTTCATGTACAAGTTGAAGAGCGAAGGGGACGTTAACCCCCCCTGTCTCACTCCGCACTCCAACCCGTACTCGTCTGAAAATTCACCAAGCCATTTGACCCGGTTAGTTTGGTGGTCATACCAATATTTAAAAATATTGACTAACTCACCAGGCACACCTGTACAATTTAATTTACGCCAAAGAATGTCATACCTAACCAGGTCAAAAGCCTTGGAGAGATCGAGAAAGGCTGCGTACACAGGCGTGCTCCTATCTGTGTAGTACCTGACAGTCTGCTTGAGAGTCATAATCGCACATTCTGTTGAAAGTCCTGGTCTGAAGCCAAACTGTGCGTCATTTAAATGTAGGTGTTCTTTAAGCTGTCTCTCAAGCAAGCCATCAAGCACCTTAGCAGTGGTTGTAGCTAATGATATCGGGCGGTAGTTGCACTTGTCGGAATTATCTCCAGTCTTATTTTTAATTATAGGCACTACCACCGTCTTCATCAACTCATCTGGCAAGTAAGAATGCCTTATGCATAGCGTGAACAACAGTCCCAAAAGCCTCGGGAGGTGTGGCCCCGCATACTGAAAGTGTTCGATGCTGAGGCCGTCATGCCCGGGCGACTTCCCTCGAGTCATGCCTTTTATTATTAGAGCAACTTGCTTTGCTGTGACTCGCTCGGGAACCGCAGACATGACGACCTCCGCATCCCTGGTCTGCTCACCACTTAGCGGAGACTTCACTTGAAAGTGACATCTAAACAAATTAGCAATGTCTTTTGGTTTGCTGATGCCGTTGATACTCACAGGGACGCTAGGTTTTGGGTTTAACTGTTTAGTTTGTTGCCAAAATCCTTTAAAGTCTTTATTCTTATGTTTGGTAGCTAATATATTCATTTTTATTAATTCTTGGTTATTCTGACAATAACGTAGTTTGCTCTTAAATTTTTTCCTAGCTTCATACATTTCATTATAAATATTACCACTGCTAGGTCGACCGTAATACACCCAGGTTAAAAACTTCTGCCTAGCCTCCCTGTGAGCATCACGAACATACTTCTTCCAGCCGACAATGTGACGACCACGGTGCCGTCCGATACTATCCCCACGACCCACATAGCTGTCAACAGCAGCTTTCTGTAACACCATTACAATGTCACCATAAAGTGCGTCTATCACTGCTAAGTGGTTCTTGTCCCTATTACCACACATACTATCACAACACTTTTGGAATTCGTGAGGGAAGCCCAATTCTCTTAGTTTATTATTACAATATTTAGTATATTTTTCTATTTGGCTCAAATCCCTGTCTTTCCATAGGACTTTATTTATTTTGATAAGCGGTGGCATAGTTGTTTTACAAACTGTATTTAAGTTACACTGAATCTCAACTGGATAGTGATCCGACCAGAAAATGTCGTAGCATACCTTTACCGAAGAGACCGTCCTTAATGCAGCATCGGTAACAACACAGTGATCTAACCATCTGCGGCTGCCGTGCGCTTCACTCACAAAAGTATGGGTATTTGAAATCGACTTCAACATCTTTAGGTCAACACACGTCCAGTTTTGTTCATTACAAAAATTTTGAAGTTCATTGCCGAACGATTCCCCCGGATGAGCGTTAAAGTCCCCCATAATAAATACGGTTTCAATATTACTACTCTCAACTATTGACGTAACTTCGCTTAAACATTGAACAAATTTTAATAGATTGTCAGATGAATCAGTAGGCATATAGATGGAAAAAACTAGTATTAACCGATCCGACACACACATCCTAATTGCACTTATTCGATCACTCTCACACGGAATCACAGACACATGATTACACTTACTGTTTCTCCATAGAAGTGCTACGCCGCCATAGGGTCGCCCGCGCAAAATACCGCTTGTTAGGTCAACCGCAGATTTGCCGAAGAAACCAAACTCGTTATTTATATTACCGAGCTCGGATATCTCGTGCGGCAACAGCCAAGTTTCTTGCAGTGCTATAATATCAGCATTTAAGCACAGCCGTCTTACACACTCCGAGGATCTTTTAAAAGACTTACAATTGAAAGTGATGAATGTTAAACTCTCATTGTTGGTTGTACTACCCATCTTGATTTACTTTTGCACTGGTATCAGATTTCCTACGTCTCTCTAAATCTCGTCTGCTGAAGTCCACGTACCGTCGGAAAGTTATACCGTCAGGCCATAAACTGCAGTCCAAAAACAAACTTAGTTTCTCCTTAGGAACATACATTTTATACGAGTTGTATTGTTTCTGTTGCTTGGGTTCGATCTTTTGCAACGTTATTTCAACATTTGTTTTGCTTTTAATATATGCAATTATATGATTCTCGCAGGTTTCCTTATGTACGTTATTAATAAATAGAGGGACACTGATATTTGCAGCCTTAAAACTGCCAGTGATGTCGGTGCACGTCCCTTTTCTACCTACAAATCGATTCCTATATCTTTTTCTTTGTACAACTTGCCAATCATCGTCTTTATTCTGCGTAAATAAAGCGCTCTGCGGCTCGGGCGCTCGAATCAGCTGATTGTTTGTTGCACCTACACATATCGATGCATTAGTATCCGCGCTAGTTGAAGTGCCGTGAGTTTGTCTCTCGGTGAGCATCTCAGCGCACGCAACATCTGGGCTGTGTGCGACAGGGACATCGTCGCCAGACAGCGGCGCACGCGAGCGAGACAGGGCCAGTGAGCTCCGCGCTTGAGTGTGTTGATCTACCTCCTTATCGATCGCGATGGAATGATTATGATTTTTAGCGCTTACCGGCTCGTGTGTTATTTTAATAATTCCTTGGGGGCCACTTTCGCAATTTAATTCTGAGCTATCTAAGAAATGATTCTTTGTACCTCGCTTTCTGTTAATAAAATTGTCTCGTTCGAAATTATTAACCACGGATGTTTGCTGCAGATTAATAACTTCATTTTGTAATCTCACAAACTGGTCCACATGAATATATGTTTCCTTAATAGTATCCATCTCGTTTTTGAGTAAAATAAGGTCCTTCAAAATCCGTGTCGCGTCAAGATGATCAAAAGTGACCGGGGGTAATTTGTGTAGGTCGCGGGCGACGAAGATCGGCAGTTCTTCAGGATCTTTCTGCTTTATTAGCGTGATCATGTCTTCTATTTCGCGTTGTGTTTTCCCCTCTCTTTTACGGTTGATCTTTCTTCCAGTTGTCTTAACTGAGGTAAATAAAAGATTTTTTGCCGCACTAATTTCTTCAGATTTAAATGCCGTAGTACACAGTCTGACCATTGAGTCTTCGTCCATCACATCACACTTGTTCTGAATAAAGGCCAGAACCTCGTTTACAACAAGATTACAGTTCGCGCACTTTAACATTGTAGTCGTCGTTAACCCGTTCACATCCGCCATTGCTGACGTTCGCGACGTAACTGTTTTAAACGAATCGGAAGTGCTCCCGGCTGGTTGTGACGAAACGAATTGCGGTCCAGTGGCGGGGGGCACTGACGGTGTTCATGTGGACTTGTCTGGCGGACTGCGGGACATTCAGTCGGGTCGCCTGGTTGACGGTACACCATGAATCCGTCTTCGGTTCGTTAAAAGACTTGCAAGTGAAAAGTGTTAGAATATAATTGTTAAGATAATGCCTTTCGTGTTTTAAAGTAGATAGTGTATTTTAGTTTGTGTGTATTTAATGCACAATAACCCAGCTGCGCCCACTTAGTAGGAACTCTGAACACTCTGAAGTGATTATATCGGCCAATAATCTGGTTACCCGTCTACAAATACAAAATAGAATCTAAGTTAAAATGATAAACATATCAACATTGTTTCATAACAATGTTGTATATAGATATACCTAACCCCTAATGTGTCCTTTATATTAGATTTTGTATTAACGAAGCTTTTAGTAACTGGACCCTCAAAATTCATAGAAGTGTCAGTATGTTCGTCATTAACGTTTGAACTATCGTGAGGGTGCCAAACCGCCAGAGTGAAGGAGGCTACAACTTTGCCACAATATTACTACTAGGTATTATAAATTCGAAAGTTTGTGAGGATTGATGTAAGAATGTTTTATTCCCCTACACACTAAAGCCAATTAACGCATTTTGATGAAGATTTGAATAGCTTAAACATTAGAATATCTAACTTTTATTACGATAACCGACACCAATGCGGGTGAACTGAAGCCTTACAAGTTAAAACTAGTTACATCATTATTCGACATATTCCGGAAAATTCGACCGCCAATGGCCTCAGTGCTATGTGCTGCATCACTGGTTTCGTTTTTCGGTACGCCGTTGCTTACACCCAGTATAATGTAAAAAAACAATAATTTCATGGTAATCGAATGTCCTATTTTACACACAGTAACAAATCAAGCTTAACAGTTGAAGTACGATTTTAATTCTTATTTCATACGCCATATGAATGGTACAAAGGTCAAAATTTCTAGCTTGACGAGAAACCATGCGTACGCGTAAACGGCACAAGAACACAGCTTCACTTTTTACCGTTCGTGTAGGCGAACAACCTAAAATTTTAACATAATATTTTAACCCTGAGCTCTATAACGTGAGATATGTCATATAGGATAATTAAAATAATTTAATGAACATTTATATTACATTATATTCAAATATCGAAGTAAATCTTTAAAGTGTTTATAAGTAATTTAAGTTGATGAACGTATGATTGGACACATTGGTGTACCATTTTTAAAAGATATTGAATCAGAGGACAATATTTTATATTAGGGCCATATGTTTTTTTTAACTTTGGTCCTTTACAAAATGTAAACAAAAGAGACTCATAAATATCTGCAATCAGCAGTTTCATAAGAGTTCGATAAAAACACTATGGAGTAAAAGTTTTTTTTTCATCTCTGAAGATTATATTTCGGAAATACTCGCCACTATTTATTTGTTACTTCACAGGCACTTTAGTTTTCAATTGGCTACAAAATTATTTCTTCATAAAATTTTCTTATATAAAACCATATATCCTCGTCTAACCCATAATAAATCTTTGGGACGAGTTGCATTTTAGCGCCCAGGTTCACAGAACTGCTACTATTAGAATTATCTACCAAACAAAGTTAAAGGTATATATGCTTCCTTAAGTGACATTACACAATTTAACACCCCTTTCATGGCCATAAATTAAGTATTCACCAATTTTTCTGTCTTGCTCACTCTTTGAGCAACATATAATCATCTCGTCTCCCCGTGGAAACTCAGTAAAACCTTCAACAACATGACAACGTATACACTATCATTCTGAACACTGAAGTGTCCAAGAACCCAATTACGTATGCAACGATATCCTTCTGGGGTGATACTGGTAACAACCTGACAATCGGACCTTCTTGTTTCAAGTCCAATCAATTAGCGATCCCTTTAGGGACAACATTAAATATTCATTGTTGGAGGGAATACGGATTTGTTTGGGAATATGTTTTATATAATTTCTGGTCAGGTCAACCGTATATGTGCATGATTATGGATTATACCCGTGAAGAGTCTTTAACGACTAAAGTTTTAGTCATTTTAATAAAACCTGAACAATTTTGTACATGATAAAAGTTATTATAATATTAGGAGGTATATTAAAAACTAAGTATTGTCAAATAATGATTTATAAATTTACCCACACAACTGGGTGAATGCAAATGAAAAATATTTTCTAATACAATGATTAAGGAAAACGTAAAGACTTTGATTGATAGTGAATCAATAATATTTTGGTTGCATCGAGTAATACAATTATAGCACAATAAATAAATTGATGATAATGATATAATATCACGCGCGTCGTAACCCAAAAGAGCCGTAAAAACCATATTAAATCTTTGTAACCGCAGGGCACGGTTAGTTCTGCCAAATGGTTAAATATGCAATAAAATTGTTCGACATCCCATTTTACTGGAAATAGAAATGTTAAAAGATTCAGCGCACTCAATAATCCGTTACAGTGGTAACAATAAAATGCTAGACTACTAGTACTTACGGATTCATTCAAATCGTCGATATCGCACGAAAAGTGTGAGTAGTCAGCAAAATTGCCAGCACTTAGATATAATCCGGGATAATCCTCGAGCAAACGCACCCTGGCAAATCTAAATGGTTTAGAATATAGATTAAATTTAATGATGTGATCCCCAATTACGGCTTTTAGGCCCTTAGTAATTTAATTTAATACCCCAAGATGGGTGCACGAAAATGGCCCGTTAATGTAGTGCCTGAGGAGTGATGACCATTTAGTTTATTTTATTACTGCGGCAATCATTCTGTCATACATACATACATACATAGACTCACGCCAGTTTCCCGGAGGGGTAGGCAGAGACTACGGAGCGCCATTTGCAACGATCTTGACATAATTATCTCTCTTGCTTCATTCACTCCCATCAGATTCCTCATGCATGCTCTTCTGTTCAGGGTGGTTCTAACCTGTCCTGATTTTAGGATGTCTCCAGTCTGGTCAGAGAACGTGCGCCTAGGTCTTCCCCTTCGTCCTGTCCCTTCCACACTTGCCTTATATATCTGCTTGGTCAGTCTTTCGTCATCCATCCTCTCCACGTGTCCAAATCATCTCAGCATACCTTTCTCGATGCTTGTCACTACATCTTCTTTTACCCCACAACACTCTCTTATCACACAATTCTTTACTCTGTCAGTCAAAGAAACACCACACATACTTCGCAGTGCTCTCATTTCTACAGCATTTATTCTACTTTCATGACTCTTCTGCCATACCCAACTATCACTACCATACATAAGAGTAGGTACTAACACCCCTCTATAGACAGCCAAACGTGCCTTTTTGGACACGTTATTCATAAACGCCTTCAGAGCTCCATTCACTCTATTACCTGCATTAACTCTTCTTTCAATATCTTCTACATTCTTACCATCTCTTGTAAACAGCTTACCTAAATATAGAAACTCATTCACTTGCTCCACTTGCTGTCCATCGATCATAACATTACAAGCCGTAACGCATTCCTCCTTTTCAAAAACCATAACTATCGTTTTACTTACATTTACTCTCATTCCTTTCCTCTCTAACGCACCATGCATGATTGTTACCATCTCCTGTAACTCCTGCGCTGAAGACGCAAGTATAACCTGATCATCAGCATAAAGGAGGCATTTGACAAGTAACTCATTCATCCTTAATCCAGAGTCACTATTTTTCAAATCTTGCAAACAACTGTCCATGAAGAGGTTGAACAGCCACGGCGACGCTACACATCCCTGTCTAACACCTGTTTCGATGGTAAACCAATCCGTGTACGACCCATTTATCCTCACACAAGCTCTAGAATCTTCATAAAGGGATTTCAGAGCTCGTATGAGGATGCTGTTCACCCCATACATCGACAGTACCGACCACATTTCATTCCTCACCACTTTATCGTAAGCCTTTTCCAAATCCACGAATGCTCAATAGACCTTTTGACCTTTGGCCAAGAATTTTTCGGCTACGCACCGCAAGGAAAAGACTTGATCCGTGCACCCCATACCCTTTCGGAATCCTGCTTGTACATCCCATATTTTCTTGTCGGTTACTTCCATAACTCTTTCAATTAGTACCTTCGCATACAATTTGCCAACAATATGCTGAGAAGGCTAATGCCTCTATAGTTCATGCAGTCTTGTTGCGAGCCTTTTCCCTTATAAAGAGGCACAATCACCGCTGTGGTCCAGTCATCAGGTACTCGGCCGGTGCTCCAGTACAAGTTAAATAAGCGCTGGAGCTGACCAACTATGATGCCCTGTCCAGCCTTCAGCATTTCAACTGTAATCCTATCATATCCTGCAGCCTTACCTAATTCCATACTTCCCAACGCCTTCACAATCTCATCCACACCAATATCGCTTTCATCATTGCTATTATTACCATTAATTTCGTCGGTCGATGTCTCTATCGCCGTTCTTTCATATAGACCTTCAAAATACTCCTTCCATCTCTTCAGCACGCATGATTCACCATTCAGTATCTTTCCATTCTTGTCTCTGATTGACGTGTATTCTGAGGATTGAGTTCTTCCTCGAACTGCACGAACGGATTTCCAGAAAAACTTTGTGTTTCTCCGGAAATCTTCAGATAGTCTGCTATCAAACTCATCTTTCTTTTCCTCTTTTTGCCTTTTAACAATTTCTTTCACAATTCTTTTCGACCTAACAAACTCCTTTCTTGCTTCATCTATGTCATCACTCGTTGCCTTTCCCATTCTTTCATTTGCTCTAGCAGCCAACCAATCTAGCCAAGCTTTCTTCTTCTCTGACACTGCTGATTGTACATCCTTGTCCCACCATGTATTCTTAACCTTTATGTATTTTCCGTCTCTTGATCACACCACATACTTCAGACGCTACACATACTATCTCTTCTTTAAAATATTGCCATAATTCTTCCATATCATTTATGCCATCGAACCTCTCAAATCTTGCTATCAATCTTCGCTTATACTCACCTTTCACATCTTTTTCTTGCAGATTTTCTACTTTTATTCTTTCTAGGACCCTATTTTCATAATGTTCTCGGTGTCACCATCCTTTAAAGAGTCCACTTATCCAGCTCATCACCAAGAAGTGGTCTGTGTGGATGCCGATCCCTCGATACACTCTTGTATCTAACACATTCTTTCTCAAACGTTCATCTACAATTACAAAATCAATCATACTTCTTCTAACATTCTTAGCCTCACGCGTATACATGTGTATCCTTTTGTGATCAAACATGGTGTTTGTCACACAAAGGCTCCACTCTAAACAAACCTCAAGCAAAACTTTTCCATTTTCATACACACTCTCATCACCAAATCCACCTAAAATCCTTTCAAATTCATCTCGTTTTACTCCCACCCATCCATTGAAATCACCTTACAAGATCAATCTTTCGTTATCCTTACATTTCCTCAAAATCATTCTGTCAGTAGTACGCATATCATGGCTTGAGCTGTAGCATTTGTTATACATTTCCAGAGTGTAATAATACTGTTAGAGGACACCACTTAGACGAGTGATCGCTTGTATTTGGTGCACTAAAGTGCTTCAGCGAGCACGTAAAGCCAGCGCTCCCGATGCTTCTCTCAGGATAAGAATCGTTCGACAATGTCTGTGTACGGTTTACGTACATTTCTGCCGACTCATCGATGTCGCAACAAATTATGTTGTAAGTAGTGTGCATTTTAACTAACGCGCGAGACAGACGTATGTGAGAATCATCTACTTTTACGTAAACTATTTGTAACGAGGGAATAATAAATCTTAATTCGGTGTCTAAACGCGTTTATCTTTTAGTCACACTCACAATCAATAACTACTACCTAAACTAACTAACAAACACAACTAACTTTAAGTGTACAGTCAACTAAATTGTACATTTTCTGGTCCTTCCCGGAGAAAACTAAGTGCTTAGTGAATTCTGTGTGTGCTTAAGTGTGATAGCGAATCGGTTTGGGTGGCCTCCCACAAGCGGGTCTCACCAGTCCAGATTGAGAGTCGAGTGTCACAACGGGACGACAGGTACACTGAGCATCGTACTTCAAGACTCGCCGGAGCTCGTAAACTGGGACGGGCAACGCAGGAACCTTGAAAGAACCAGCATACCGGAGCTTCGCAGTCGTCTACGTGTCTAGGAAACAACTATCCTGGTAACGGCCACTGAACTAAACTTACTTCGAAGTTAAGGTACTGTACTTAATTTTCATTAACTATTATTTTTAACATGGATCCGCTTACAAAACAAGTAGGTATCTTTGAAGATATTAAAACTTTATGTAGCAACTACAAAAAGGACAGCGTAACCAGGAAAACCGTGGATTACTTGGAAAAACGTTTACGTACTTTAGAAACCCTATGGGAAACTTTTGACCAACAACACAAAATACTTTTGGATACGATTGAAAACAAAAATATCGGCTACTTTAACAATGATGTGTATGAGAAAACAAAGAGTATGTACGAATCTACTAAGAAACATATGATGGACTTATTGGTAGTCCAACAGAAACAACAACAACAAAATGTGGATTTTGACCTAACTGGAATTATGGATAAAGAAGGTGATGACAACTTGAAGAAACTTATTAACCAACAAGAGAGAAACTTTAAGGCGTTATCGAGGAATATGTCTAAGATAAACATTAATTTTATTACCGAAAAATGGGAGTTTGAAGAGCATTTAGCAACTTTAAAATCTAAGTGGGAATCCATAGACAAAATTCACTGGGAATTAGAAGATGAGTTAAAGGTGTCCAGTTTGAAGGAGGAGTACAATCAAAAGTTTGAAGCCATCGAGCAAAGATATGACAGTTTGAAAAGGGATTTGAACAGCAAGATATGGTCCAATATTCACTACCAACAATCGGCACCCAAAATCAACATTCCGGAATTTACGGGAAACTACGTTCATTGGATTACTTTCAAGGACATTTTTATAGAAACAATCCATAACAACCCAAGCATTTCCAAAGCTCAAAAAATGCTGCACTTAAAGACAAAACTTAGAGGAGAAGCGGAACGTCTTGTACACCATTTATCGATTAGTGCAGACAACTATGACTCATGCTGGGAAATACTCTCGCACCGTTACGATAATAGACGCCTTCAATTCACCTCTTTCATGAGTACTATGCAACATTTGCCCACTATTCAACAACCCAATGCAAATAATCTGAAACGCATGCATGGGGTAATAACTGAATGCCTCAACGGCCTTGGTAACATGAGTATTGATCTGTCTAGTTGGGGACCCATGATTGTTTACTTTATGCCTCAAAAACTGGATCCTATGACGCTTAATGAGTACACAAAGGAAACACAAAACAATAGGGAACTACCAGACCTGGATGAATTCTTGAACTTCTTAGAAGCCAAGTTCCTAGCTTACGAAACCGCTAAGAGTTGCTTAAAGGACGCTCCCGGATCCCAAAGCCATTCTTTCGCCAAAACGACTCAGAAACCAAATAACAAGCCCTGGGTAAACTACAAGAATAACAATCCTATTAAACAACAATATACAAAGAAATTATCGACCTATGAAACTTATAACCATCCGAAAACCTTTCATACGTCACACTACGGACAATGCCCTCTATGTGCCAGCGATCACGTGTTGATGCAATGCGATAAATTTCTCGACATGGATATACCGCAACGAAACAAAACTGTTTTAAAATTAAAAGTTTGCAAAAACTGCCTGTACAGTCATGGCAACGTAGCGTGTAATTCTTGGAAAACGTGCCGAGAATGCAATTTAAAACATCACACATTATTACACATGAAACGACCTTCCGAATCTGAACCAACTACAAAAATGGATCAGGATTCGAACTCTAACTCACGTCCTTCGACATCAAGTTAACAGGGAGCCCACCACTTAGCGATCAATGACACGGAAATTTTATTAACAACGGTTCAGGTCAAGGTAAAATCAGCCGACGGAACCTATATAACCCTCCGTGGTCTCCTAGATCAGGGATCACAAACTAATTTAATTACAGAAAACGCCGCTCAACTGCTACGTTTGCCGCGAACAAAATTTGATGCAGCTATAACTGGAATTGGAGCAACATCACGGAACTGCCAAGGACTTGTGCATCTCCAGTGTCAATCCATTCATTCTAACTTCAAATTCAACGTACAAGCGTTAGTCTTACACAAACTAACAAACAAATTACCAAGCGGTACTTATGACAATGCTAGCTGGACACATGTACAAAACTTAAAACTCGCTGATCCGCACTACAACGTGTCTAGCTCAATAGACCTCCTCCTAGGGGCTGACGTATACACAGATATAATCCTAGATGGAGTCTTGAGAGGTCAACAACATGCACCTGTCGCCCAGCAAACTCATTTAGGGTGGATATTGTGTGGAAAACTCAAAACATTCAACTGTCACTTAGCTTTAATAGACACGGATGATTTATCAAGATACTGGGAATGCGAAGACATAGTTCAAGGTCACGAAGACATAGAAAAAAACAACTAATGTGAAATTTACTATAGAGAACTACTAAGCGTCTATGCGATGGAAAATACTTAGTAAAAATGCCAATGATCCAATCTTTCGAAAAACATCTCGGCGACTCGAAATCATCTGCAATAGCTCAATTTTTGCAACAAGAAAAAAGATTAGCCAAAAATAAGCAACTTTCACTTATGTATACAAACTTTATAAACGAATACATTGAATTACAACACATGAAGCCTTTATCCCATCAAACATCTAATCAAATTGAAAGTTATTTGCCGCACCATGGAGTACTGCGAGATCAATCCACAACAACTAAGCTCAGGGTAGTCTTCAACGCGTCACAGAAAACGTCGACTGGCAAGAGCTTAAATAGCTTGATGGAAAAAGGTCCCAACTTGCAAAAGGACATTCAAGCTCTTATTTTGAAGTGGAGAACCTATAAATATGCATTTACCGCTGACATAGAGAAAATGTACAGATGGATATGGATAGATGAAGACCAACATCCGCTCCAGAAAATTATATGGAGAAACTCTCCCAATGATCGACTTCAGGAATATGCTCTATGCACGGTGACATACGGTACAAAGTGAGCGCCTTGGTTAGCCATGCGAACATTAAAACAATTAGCTATCGATGATGGTCACCTGTACCCGGATGCTGCGAAATTACATCTAAATGAATTCTTTGTCGACGATTTGATTAGCGGGCATAATCAACTAACAACTGCCAAAAAATTACAGACCAACCTAATCAAATTACTTCATGGTGGTGGAATGAACTTACGAAAGTGGACGAGCAATTGCAGCGAATTACTTGAAAACCTTCCCGAAGAAAAAATTTCTAAGACGAACTTTGATTTCAAACAGGAGGATTCCATGAAAACTCTTGGACTTGGGTGGAATTCGACCTCAGATACATTTACTTTTAACTGAAAACTGAAACAAGACTCAAAAAAGGGACTAACCAAGCGGTCTCTGCTATCTCAAATATCGCAGTTATATGATCCTCTTGGCTGGTTTTCACCCGTAACTATACGAGCTAAACTTATTTTCCAACGCGTCTGGACGGAAAAACTATGATGGGACGAACCTTTACCTATTGACATACAAAACGAATGGCTGAAGCTAAAAAGTCAACTACAGGAACTGAATAGAATAAAAATTAATCGTTGGATTGGAAGTGCACAAAACAAGATCGAACTAATAACCTTTTGCGATGCAAGCGAGAAAGCATACTCGTGCGTCATCTATACACAAACATTGAATGAAACCGGACTAGGGTTGCCCCACTCGCGCAGAAATTATCTCTTCCACGACTCGAACTCAGCGGGGCGTTACTTCTGTCGCAGCTCGTAAACAAAGTCTTCAAAGCTTTGGAGGGATACGAAATTACAGTTCGAGCTTGGTGCGACTCTAAGGTTGTGCTGGCGTGGTTACAAGGAGACTCATCCAAATGGGAAAAATATGTTGAAAATCGCGTTAACAAGATAAAAACAGTAATACCTGCTTCGCATTGGCGGTACGTAGAATCCAAAGCTAACCCAGCAGACTGCGCAACTAGAGGTTTATACCCGGACCAGCTTGTAAAGCATTCACTTTGGTGGTCTGGCCCGGATATTCTAAAAACCTTCAAGGATACACCGGAAGATGATATCCAATGTTTACATACTACCACAATTGGAAAAAGGACTGTAGTGCCAACGCTAAGTAGTTCAGAAAACGTTATAAATAACTTATTAAATAATTACAGTTCATTGCACTATGTAACGCGGGTCATCGCTTGGATTATGCGATTTAAAACAAATGCACTCAGTAACACAATAACAATGATGGAATTTGACACCCCACGACAGGCACTTGCTCGTAATTGCCTAACAACAAGCGAACTTGATAAGGCGATGAATATAATAACAAAGACTGTACAACAATGTGAATTTACTATTGAATATAATATGTTACTCAAAAATCTTCATGTAAACATCAAAAGTACAATTTCTAAATTGTGCCCTTACCTTGATAAGGATGGTATTATGCGCGTGGGAGGTCGACTAAACAAAACGAATTTACCCCCTGGAATGAAAAACCCAGCAATCCTACCAAGGAACAGTAGACTAACTGAACTGTTGATAAACCAGGCCCATGCGACAACTTTACATGGTGGAGCCCGGCTCACGCTCGCTTACATACGCCAACAATATTGGATCGTTGGGGGTAACAGAGCAGTAAAGGCTCAGTTACGTCGATGTGTTCGGTGCCACCGTTTCAGAACTACAGAGAACTATCAACTCATGGCCGATCTTCCATCTCAACGAGTGACGCCTTCCCGGCCATTCACGCACTGCGGCGTAGACTTTACAGGCTGTGTCGACATTAAACTTAACAAAGGAAGAGGTGTTAAGACATCCAAGGGATATATAGCGATATTTGTTTGTCTGTCAACAAAAGCGGTACACATCGAGCTAGTATCGGATTTGAGCACAGAAACTTTCTTAAGCGCATTTCAAAGGATGTGCGCAAGACGCGGGACACCTAGCCATGTTTACTCCGACTGCGGCACAAATTTTATTGGAGCCTCAAGAATGCTGAACAGCGAGTACGAACTTTTTAAAACTGAATTGCCCGCAGATTTTTTCGACAAAATAAGTGGAATGAAAGTTGAATGGCATTTTAATTCCCCCGCATGGCCAACTGCTGGAGGATTATGGGAAGCAGCCGTGCGATCTATGAAACACCATTTACGTCGTATTTTGGGCGAACAAAAGTTAACTTACGAAGAGTTTTCAACACTATTGGCCAAGATAGAAGCGTGCATGAACTCTCGGCCGCTTTGCCCTCTTACGGAAGATCCAGATGAGTTCTTCAACTATTTAACACCCGGTCACTTCCTTACTGGCAGTCCTACCATGACTCTGCCTCTCTATGAAGATGACCGTTACTTAGATTTACGCAAAAGGTGGCATCTAACCGAGAATATGTACCAGCGGTTCTGGAAACTTTGGTCTTCTGACTATTTAACATCATTGCAAGCACGCAGCAAATGGTTAAAACCTACTCCTAACATTGAATTAGACAGAGTGGTTCTGGTAAAGGAAAACAATCTTCCACCAGGAAAGTGGGCCCTTGGCCGCGTAATCGAAGTACACCCGGGCAGCGATGGTCACGTGCGTGTTGCAACAGTAAAAACGCAAGCAGGCATATTGAAGCGACCCATAACAAAACTGTCGCTGTTGCCAATTTAAATTACGCAATAACAATACAAGTCGAACAATATAATTATAAAATTATTCACTCATCGTAAGTCATACTATAGACAACTAGAAAAAAATTCAAATTCTTTATCATGTTAGCTACGCTACTGTTTTGCATCTCTTTAGCGAGCAGTTCGAGTGGCAGAGTTACGCCAACAGACGCGTCATCAACCGTGCAAATTACAAGTCTCGGAATTGATCGCCCTATCTACTACGATACAGTTGGGAAAATGCAGCTGATTCATGACGAGTGGAGATTGCTGATGTACTACAATCTATCTACGTACTGGACTGCTGTACAAAAATTCGAAAACTATTTACAACACATCCAGAACCTGTGCGAAAGTGTGAACCCAAAATATTGCGAAACTACTACTCAACAGCTTACACACGAGATGGACCTTCTGCACTATTACAACCAGGCGCTACTAGCTCCACACAAGCATCTATCCAGCAAGATGAAAAGGGGAGTAGTCGACGGCGTAGGATATGTAGCGAATAGTTTATTTGGTATCCTGGACCAGAGGTTCGCCGATCAATATCAGATCGACATTCAGAAGGTACAGAAGAGTGAAGAATACCTCTACCTATGAAAAATCCGCATAAAGAGAACGAGTCGGTTGCTGTATTAGTTACAACAAAGTATATTGCAGTAAATCTTGAGAAGAACTCTTACGTGGAATTAAACGAAAATAAGTTATCTCACTGCATTCAACGCCGAACAAACATTTTCGTATGTATATTGAATTTGCCTATTTTCAACTTACAAAATGTCAACGCTCCATGTGAAGCAAAATTACTTGGTCATCAAACTACATTGCCATGTATAACAAAGAAAACTGAATGTAAAACTACCTGGATTGAATTACATACTACAAATACATGGTTTGTACTGACCTGTGACACATGCATTATACGTACGGTCTGCAATAATGATGTCAAATCTCACATTATCAATACGTCATCGATTGTGTCATTGAAAGAAGGATGCCTTCTGCAGACGAAGGATCTAAAAATACACTCGCACAACAACTACGACAGCAATGCCAGATTGGACTACGATTTGAAAATACCTTCGCTGGATAAGACAATAAACAGCATAGTTAACACCCACTCAACGCCGTTGCTGAAGGTATCTCACGATGAAAACATTGACTTAGTTGAAGAACGGTTGCGGTACTTAAAGAATCATGAACATCTCCCAGTCCTGACAAATCACGATATTCATCACTATGCAATATCTTACTTACTTCTGGCTGTTACTGGAGTCGCAATAAGCGTGTGGATAGCGAAAAAGTATGATTGCTGTAACAAGAACACGTCAGAACAAAGTACCGCACCCGTTGACGTCGAATTACAAGCCAATAAACCCACTGTCACGAGGAAGACGGTGTACCGGTCGCGTTCGCTGCTGGAGCGCCCACGTCCCAAGGAGTCACGACATGGGAATACACTCAACAATCAAGCATGCTCCGAGTCTATCAAGGGTTCGGCGGTTCCTGATATTGAATTTCATTTCTAAACGTTCACATTATTTTTTTTACTAGTTTTATACTTTTATTTCATTTTACTTAAAAATATTTTGCTTTGTACTGGTGATTCTCATATGTTTATTTTATCTTTTCTTTTCTCGAGTTGGGAATATGTACGGTTTACGTACATTTCTGCCGACTCATCGATGTCGCAACAAATTATGTTGTAAGGAGTGTGCATTTTAACTAACGCGCGAGACAGACGTATGTGAGAATCATCAACTTTTACGTAAACTATTTGTAACGAGTGAATAATAAATCTTAATTCGGTGTCTAAACGCGTTTATCTTTTAGTCACACTCACAATCAAAAACAACTACCTAAACTAACTAACAAACACAACTAACTATAAGTGTACAGTCAACTAAACTGTACAGTCTGAGACCTTCGGGTGATCTTTGAATGCCGACATCTGAGTTCGCCGCACACTCGTACGAATAGAAGTATCTACTCATAAGACAAAAAAACAAATGATACAGTAAACTTTTTAGTAATTAAACCTAATTTTGTTCTTAATTATTTGTTTATAATTGTTGTTTAATATAAGTTTGAACTTATTGTATTCATGAAGATGAGTAGAATTTGTCATATATATATATATATATATATATATATATATATATATATATATATATATATATATATATATATATATATATATATATCCCGTAATCTATTGTACGTCCACTATAGCCATTTTTGCATCTAATGTGGCGTCCACCTGCTTGAGTCGTCCGTATATCGGACGTCAAATAGGAGACTACGTGCAATGCTTGCGAAATGTCCCCCTGATACTAGAAAAGTCAAAATATGAAAAATAAATTGGACGTCATTTTTCTTCCAATCTTGCTGCACAGAATATTTTCGTGGTTCCGTTGATTTTCGTCGCAAAAACTAGTGGCGCTTTCGTCTTTATTCTATACGTTCATTGCTAGACGTATGTGACGTCCAACGAAAGCTCTCAATGCTACGTTGTCACTTCGTGCACACAATAGATCTGAATTTGCAGGATTCTATTTATCGGTTATTTTATTCACTATTTGTGAGTAAGTATTTACACGTTTTCAGTTGATATGTGATGTAGCGTCTGCCTTTTTAAGCGAAATGTCTGGAAAAACAATCGAAGTGAAAAGAAACAGAATACCTAAGGATTACGTATACCCGTATATAAGATCTGTATTTTGTAAAATTCATTTTTTTTACCTTACTAAGCCGTATTTCTCATGTTTTTATATCACACGCATCTTATTTTATATTCATAGGTCTCAATTCTTCGTTGCCTCTACTGGAACTTCAAGGGATTTAATTTATAAAAAATACTTAATAACTTTATTAAACACGCAATAATGCATATATATATGGTATTGTGCCGCTGCCTTGGAAAACCCCTAAATTATTGTTTTCATCAAATCAATTCACGTCTGGAGTGTATTCGTCACTATTGTGATATATCAAATAGTTCAGGTTAATAGAGAGCTCGTCAATTCGTAACTATTGCTGACATTGTGATGTTTTTTTTATTTTTTTTATTCTCATTTGTTTCGTGGTTTTTATTCATAAGAATATGTCAACCACATCATGCCTTATACAATCTACATACAATAACTTGCTAAACCTATAAAAAAAATCATCTACCAAAAGATTATGTATGTTAATCGATGAAGTACACCAGTTGACATAATCTCCTTGCAACATCGGACTTTGCATTCGCTAAAATTGTTTGTATTAAACCTACGTCTAATATATTTAATTGAAACTCATCGATTAACATTTTCCTCTCACTATGGTTCCTGACACAATCCATCAGCAAATGATGTACATCCTCAATCACATTACAAGTACAGCAATTTGGTGAATCACCTTTCTTCATTAGGAATGCAAACTTTGCCGATGGATGGTACCCGGACCGCAGCTTTAATGCTAACTTAACATAAGTTCTACTTAGCCTACAGCCTTCAAACCAGGGTACATGTGGAAGTTCGTGTTGTATACTTTTGTACCATATTCCCTTTTCTTCGGATTTAATGTTAAAATATTCCTTCCAATTGTTAAAACTTTTCATTTTAAATTTTGAAATGTATTCTACATAATCTGGTAAATAATTATACTCGAGTCCTTCCTTCGCTGCTAATCTAGATAACTGATCTGCCTCCTCATTTCCTCTTAATCCCACATGCGCTGGAACCCATTGCAATTTCACTTCCATACTCTTGCTATTAAACATTGCAATGATATTTAAAATATCGTAGGCTACCGATACACCTCTGAAACCAGAGGCGCATCGAGCCACGTGTTGCAATGCACTTTTACTATCTGTAAAAATAACAATCTTATCGTAATTTTTGCTCATCGCATACAACAGAGCTTGTAAAATTGCAATGAGTTCCACCGTCATGACTGTTACATCTGAAAGTATCTTAAATCCTGCTCTATGATTACAACTTTGATCATAAAATGCAGCACCCAATCCATTAGTGCTTTTAGACCCATCCGAGTATAATTTATGCCAGTGTCCATAATTTAAGTTTATTTCAGTTACCACATTATTTAACAATGTATTAGGTTCATATTTAGATTTAGCTAATGAAATACTTTTTAAATTATTTTTTAAATGCTTTTGTAAATTAATCGCTGACAACCAAACATCAAAAGAAAACATTTTGAGAATATCCTCGGACACACAATTAATTTCTTTGGTATCTTCATATGTTTGTGCAAGTAAAGGTATTTTTTTTCTAGCCCAATATCTAATGTGACATAGAGTACTGATTTCCGTGATTAAAGAGATGGTATTATTATGGGATCGAGAACAGTTTTTTAATAAATATTTATAGGCTAGATATTGTCTCCTAATGAAAAGAGGTGGTATGTGCATCTCACTCTCCATAACATGTATGGGAGTACTTCTGATGAAACCTCCTACAACTCGTAAGGCTTGATTCTGGAGTTTATCAAGCTTACTTATATGTGTTTTAGTGCTATTATCGTATAAAAAGGACGCATAGTCAATACGACTTCTAATAAGGGACATGTATAACCTACGTAAGTGAATCATATGTATGCCCCAGGAACTGCCTGCCAACAACTTAAGAATATTCATGAATTTTGAACATTTTGCAACCACCTCGTTAATATGCTTTCATCAGTTAAGACTCCTGTCCAGCCATACTCCCAAGTATTTTATATTTTCGCTATATGTTATGGGACATTCTATTTTTAACGTTGGGATATTTCTTCGCCGACCTCTGCTGAACAGACAATACTTAGTTTTGTTTGCAGATAGTGTCAATCCTAAGGCTCCTAATAACTCAACAATAACATTCAAAGCATCTTGTACATATCCTTCAGCAGCTTTAACGTCCTTATTACTGATATACACGACAAAATCATCAGCATACTGCAATACTAATACATTTTGAAGTGTGTGACATATGTTGTAAGTAATTAAATTGAAGAGTAACGGAGAGAGGGGGTCCCCCTGCGCAAGGCCTTTGTTTGTATACCTGGTTATAACACTACCGTCGCTAAGTCGCATTCTTAAATGTCGCTCGCTTAAGAACCGCCAGAGATAACGACAAAGTATCGAACCGATATTTATGTTATCAAGCACCCTTAACGCAACATCAATAGAAACGTTGTTATAGGCGTTTTCGATATCCAAAAAACAAGCCAAGGTGGGCATATTTTTGGAGAAGCCAATCTGCGTATAAGTCACTAAGCGTGTTAAACAATCCAAACAAGATAGTGATTTTCTAAAACCTATAGTAGACGATGAGAGTATTTTTTCTTTCTCTGTAAACCATTCTAATTGTTTGAAAATTAATAAATGGAATGTTTTACATATACATGATAGCAAGGATATGGGTCTTAATTTAAGGTCGCCATTATTAGTTTTGGAGACAGGCACTAATTGGATATCTCGCCACTGAAAAGGTATAACACTATATTTCAGAATACTATTATATAAATTGAGCAGATACTTTTTAGCTATATGTGGTAAATAATAAAGCATTGTATAAAAAATACCGTCATCCCCAGGGGATGTATCCCTCTTTTTTAAAACATGTTGTAGTTCCTGCATAGAAAATTCTGATTCTAGTAGATTATTTGTAGAAGTGAATGTTGGTTCTAAATTTGAAACATAGTCAGCTGTAAGAGAATTTAACAATTCATGAGACTTTTCAAGGGAGGGATAAACCCTTGGTTGTTTACACCCCTTCATCCATTTCATGCGCTGCCAAATGTGGGAAGGCGAAGCTTTTTCATCAAACGAGTCACAAAACTTATGCCAACTCTCTGCTCTTGCCCTTCGAATTAGTAACTGAGACTTCTTCGTGACATTCTCTAATCTAGTTAGATTATCAGGCGTTGGGTTACGTCTGAAGGTAGCTAGAGCTAGTCTTCTTTGCGCGACCACCTTAGATAGCTCTGGATTCCAATAATCTTTCGGCTTAAACTTTTTATCCGGTTTATTACATATTTTAACTAACGGTATATGCATATCCGCCGCCGTGTTAATTACAACTAATAAATTGTCATACATTTCTTGAATATTCTCGGAAGGGCCGTTTACAAATATATTATTTTCAGAAATGGTTTGTGAATATTTGAACCAATTTGCATGTTTATAATTGCGTTTTTTTATATATCTGAACTCATCAGTGATATTAAGTGACAATTTAATTATAATGTGATCACTCCCTAAATTTTCATTACTGACTTTCCAGCTAAAATTAATGGCTATGTCGGCAGACACAAACGAAATATCGGGTGAAGTCTGTTGTAGACATCCGTTTACCAATTTTACCCGTGTAAAATCTCCATTATTTATAGATATGAAGCCATTTTCTAAAGCGGCATCCATAATTTGGGACCCCCGTGTATCCGTTTTCACCGACCAGTTGGTATGGTGACCATTGAAATCCCCAGCTATCAAGGTTTTGTTCGAAAACTGTGAGAAAACGCCCTCCCAGTCCGCATTCTGTGTATGAACGCTGGAGGGACAGTATACTGACGTTACATATTCTAAATCCTTGCAATTGACTAACCTAATACAAAGTATCTCTATACCAGAATTACTTATATTGTTTGACTGTAAATATGACTGAATGGACTTGTGCACCATTATAGCAACCCCGCCGTATGAGTCACCTCTATCTTTTCTATAAATATTATAGCCATTAATATTTATACAGGAGTCAATATCTAGCCAAGTCTCACTAATAATCGCTATGTGGATAGATTCTCGTGTTAACAGATCAGAAAACGTTACTAATTTCGGCCGCAAACTTTGAGCATTCCACTGGATTATATTAAGCCTTATGTGGTGAATACTATCCATTACAAATATCAATAAAACTCCCTAATAAATAACCTCTTAATAACTTATTGATAACAAAATTCTTTAGTTCATCCCATATGATTTTAATCACTGACAGTGCTTTTTCTTCTATGCTACCCTCAGACAATATAATACTTTTAATTTTAAACCAAAATTGCTTAAACTCAAACTTATCTTTCAAATGCTCCCTTCGTTTCCTTTTGTCTTCTGTATCCTGCTGTGATTCTTGTTGTTGAATTTCCATATTTATTTCTAAACAGCTCTCACTGCTCCCCAACATTGTAGACAGATTCCTTTGTTTCTTTTCTGGCTTATGATTTGACTTCTGACTCACACTGGTGACACTTTCTCTGAAACTTCCGCTCAACTCGTTTTCTAGACCTTGATTTACCGCTACCGCTTGTTTATGTACCGGTTCCTTGCTGAGTATGCTGCTGTAGGTCTCCCCCTCTCTTAGCGTGTATAATGGAGTGATGTTAGCTGATATTATGTTTTGTCCTTGAGTATCTATATGCTTGTTCTTCCTTATTTCAGTATATAATTCTAGGGCTTTTCTATACGTAACTAGTTTTGTGCTCATAATCCTTCGTATTTCTTTTTCTCTTACAAAATATGGGCATGTTCTATCTAGCACAAAGTGGTCACCTTTACAATTCAAACATTTGAATTTCTTTTTATCGCAGTTATCATGATCTGGGTTACCGCATTTAGGGCATAACACCTTCTTAATAGAGCAATACCTCTTTATGTGTCCATATTGCCAACAACCTGTACACTGTGACACGGGAAAGCTGTATGAGTCCACTTTAAAACGGCATTCGTACGCATATATATATTGTGGTAAAATACTGCCCTTAAAACATATCTTTATAGCTTCGCTTGCTACCCATTCACCGTCTGAATTAATCCTATTCAGTCTTTTTAAGGACAAAATTTGTATATCACTTTCAATGATTTTCATCAGTTCTTCCTCGCTCAAATCAAGGTCAATACCTTTCACTACCTCGTGAATCACATTTAATTCATGTTTATATTGATTACGGTAACCCAACTTTTTTATCTTTTCGCATTTTAAAAGATTTTCAGCATCCTCTTTCCTAAGAAAAGTTATTATGGCTTTGTTTGTATTTTTATACTTGATACGATCAATCCCTGTAATATTTTGCGATCTCAATAATTTTGCCATAGCAATCTGTTTTGGTAAAGATTCTAAAGCAGTGATGCATACTTCGCGACATTCCAATTCTTCATTATTTTTTTCTAAATCTACCCTCATATTTGATTGTGTGTCTAACGAATCACTGACTGACGTAACTGTGCTAAAGCCCTCTTCTTCATTATTTGAAACATCTTCTGCGCTGTTTTCATCTCTTTCTTTTCTCTTTACCGCATTTTTCTCAATATTTTCATAAATATTGTTTTTACGATTTCCATGAACCGATATTCCTAACTCTCGCTCAACATTCACTAAAAACTTGTGTCCTCGTCACTTTTACTCTCGTCCATCTTGCAAAAAGAATCGCGAATAAACTAAAATAAAATACACTGCAGGTAGCAAAGATAATTATGTACGTGTTTACTGTATGACAGCTCGCGCGACACTGACATTGTGATGTTAAATTTTGATTTGATTCTAAAATGGAGGTTATTTATGTCGACACGTTTTTTTAACAAAAGTTTATTTTATCATATTTTGACTAACAACCTTAGATAGCCTTGAGATGAAACCCATTTTATTTTAAGATCCCACTGCATCAATTTTAATAACATTACTATTTATTTTCACCATCGACCGTCGCATATTGTTGCTGACATTAATGAACCTGAAAATTTGATTTATTTTCTTGAACTTTCCATGTTTTGGTGCCTTTATTGCGAATATTTTTATGTATGATCATTACCCCAAAGATGAATGTGATTTTGTTCCTAATTTTACACCAAAACTGTTAGGTACATGGGTCAAATTACAAAAAAAAACGAAATAATATTTTACAATTGGTGATTTAATTTGTGTTACATTTTATTTTTTGTTTATTGTTTAGCAGGATTTAAATAAACTAATCACTTGTGCGATTCACAGTTATTTAGACATACACTACCGCTCAAAAGTATTTGTTCACCTTGATTTGAGGATGTTTGAAGAATATTATTTTCTTCTAATTGTACTAATTTTATTGTGACAATTCATTGCCGTATGTTATTAAATCTAATGAGGACAGCTTCCCCATCATGATTTAACTAAAAAAACTTAAATAACCAAAAAGCATGCAACGATAGCCAGTAGACAGTAGGATATACCAACAGACTGCCGTGCGGGGAGTTCGAAACCACCGCGCGCGCTACTGACTTTTCGGAGTTATTTGGTATTTAATTGTTAATTATCGCTCGCCTCGTGCCTCGGCAAGCATGTTAAACCATCACTCTTGGCTCTCGTGAACCGTTGTTGACAGTCGCTACGCGGCGTCAGTACCCTTAAATAACTGTTGTTATTGGTCTAAACCATGTAATACCGCTATCCCTTTGGGTTGCGTCGGTCAAACGGCAGTCGCTCTGAGAAAAAGCTGATATTAAGTCACATCTGGTTAGACTAGTAAGCGGAGACCGGTCGCTTGTCCGCTTATCTAAACCAGTATCAGTTTATTTAAGGGTACTGACTCCGCGTATGAACATGAGTGGGCGCGTATGAACAACGTGGAAATCAAAGGCGTTCCTCAACCAAACAACGAAAATTTGTTCAACATGCTCTCGAGTCTTGGTTATCAGATAAGCTACTAAGCTGTTAACAAGACCCAAGTCAACTTTA
Source organism: Euclidia mi (assembly GCA_944739405.2). Lineage (NCBI taxonomy): Eukaryota > Metazoa > Arthropoda > Insecta > Lepidoptera > Erebidae > Euclidia > Euclidia mi. Next base: position 113,089,875 of record OX123183.2, read on the forward strand.
TAACAAGAGTGAAAAGCCGTGAAAAGGAGCGTGCGAAACCGATTATAGTGAGTTTCTGTAATCGCTACGTGAAAGAGGATTCTATTGCAGCAGCTAGACAAGCATCCAAAAGCAGTCCTTTGACAGTAAGACGCATAGGTTTGACGGGCAATCAGAAAATACATGTTAATTATCACCCCACAATTGAAAATAAATTGCTTTTATCGAAAACAAAGAAGGCAGCCGCGAATAAGGACTTTCGTTACGTCTGGGTCAAGCACGCCAAGAAAAAAAAAGAAAACCGATTCATCGCACGTGATTATAGTGAAGTCAGAAATGGACCTTGCAAGAATCGTATGATTATTTGTCAATTATATTACAATCTCTTAATAATGTTCTTGTGCGAGATACTATTGGTCGAGTTGTGCTATTCACGTATTCCAACTAAGTCTATCGATGTACATGCTGCCGTGTTATGTTTCTATTAAAAACATTTTACTAACTTTTTTAGTCAGATATAATTTAAGCCACATAGTGTATATAATTCTGCGCATCGTATTGCCAGTTATGACTAATCACTGTCCTGCCGTACCGGCTTTTGTCACTCTTCGTATTTGTATGATTGAAGTGCTCTGTGTTTGACTGTGTCCATTTAAAACTCGTATGTTTTTAAAGTTGCACTGGTGCAAGTAAAGCTGAAAGGAAATCGTCTATCCTGGTATGGGCATGTAATGAGGAGGGATGAAAATCATGTGACTAGAAAGGTGATGAAGATGAGAGTTGAGGGATATAAGGCAAGAGGAAGATCAAAGAAAAGATGGATGGATTGTGTGAGAGGAGACATGGATGAAAAGGGAGTGAATGGTGAGATGACGTCTGATTGGAGAGAATGGAAGAGACGACACAGAATGTCGAATATCTCACATACTAGCGGCGGCTGCAACAGAAGATGATTGATCACTAAAATTAAAAAATTGAATGAACCCCTTAATTTCTAGGTATTCCCAAAATAGTTATGAAAGTATATTTCTTTTTTTATTTCTTTTTATTTTAGCATTCAAATAAAAGCTAAAGTTTTATGCATATATTTGAAAATTAAGTGTGATTCTCAATTCTTATATCTTGACTCTATTGATAAAATAAATATAGATAAATCTCAATAAATATTATGGTTTATCGGTTAATTATCAGGACTAAACCAAATAATAAATAATCTTCTTTGGTTTTTATAGATTTACAAATCGGCTGTCCCAAATCAAAACACAGTGTCATTTTTGTCAAAATCAATATTTTTACACCATGCTTTTAACACAGTAAATGCCCACAATATGCAAAAACCCTTTTTTCAATAAAGGCCTCCATTCCCAATATAGCGATACCATAAAACTTAGTAAGTGCACAGACTAAACCGCAAACCCCAAATCAGAATGCTAGTAACAGCTTATAACCAGTTCAAAACACAGCAAAGCACACGTACTTACTTTGTTTTGGATTGGGCATTTCCACTTGCTAGGTTTTTGATTTGGGAATTAATATGTCTAAAAGGCCATAAAATCTAAAAATTACACAGTATAGCACATACCCGTCGGAGTTTCTATCTCCATGAATTAGGGTTTGAATTAGTGAGAAAACATTAAATTTCGTATTTTGAGTTTATCTGTTTTTGTTATTAATTCCTCGTTTTCTACTATAATTTGGAACTTTTCACATTAAATTACTTCACCTTCTAACAATTTGAATATTAAACATGGTTAATTCTCGGTAATGTGTTTTACTGCAATATTTATTTACTCATTTTCTTTATCATAACTTTTATCATAACTAAAAGTTTTCAAAAAAAAACCTAATAATGTCTTATTACTTACTGTGTTTTGGTTTAGTTTCAATGGACAATGGTTAGTGTTGGATCCCATTCCAAACTTAGTAAGTGTTATACAACGTGCATCAAATTATATTTTTGAAGTTGTAGTATGCAAAAATGTAGACAGTAATCTTATTTACCATCTTCAAGAATCATTTTCAGCTGTAGATTCATAGTTTGGTAAGGCATAATTAAATCAGCTTTTTTTGCCCTCTTGTAAAATTTTTTCGAAGTCCCTTATTGTGTTTTGATTTGGGACAGCCGAAATGTCTCAGCTGCATCACTTCATAAATGACGAGGACATCGTGGAATATAATATATGCCTAAAGACTAAGTGGTTTTTGAGAGTACAGAGACGAAAGAGTGCCAGTGTCGACCCATATCTCGAGACGTTCCTCAAGAAGAGTTTTGGCCGAAGGATGTTGCGTATCGGCGTTTTTTATGAGAGATTGCGCTATAACAGAAAGCGTAACATGAAGCCACTGTAAACAACAACACCTGTTTTAATATTAGATGAGTTCTTCAGTCTTGTATAATAGTCTTTATTATGTGTGTCGCTACCTGAGAATAAATTACTGTTGTCTTTTAGTAAGTCTTACTTGGCCCGAAGCTTCAATTAGTGTGTCTTAAATTGTATGCTTCATATCGTCTGCGATGTTAAAAGGGATGGAGAATCCAAATACAACATCTGTTTCGTGATTCAAGATGGTGGATGGGAAATCAAAGATGGCGAATGGAAAAATAAAAAATCAATATGGGTATCGTCTCTGATGATTTAAGGGATGGAGAATCCAAATACAACATCTATTTTGTGATCAAAGATGGCGGATAGGAAATCACAGATGGCGGACGGGATTTTTTTAACGTCGATATGGGTATCGTCTCCGATATTTTAAGGAATGGGGAATTCAAAACACATGCTTCGGTTCAAATATACCTCTTTTGCTTCCTCAACATTTATTAAACTTATCATGCAAGCGCGTTGGTTATGGGTACTTTTAATTTGGTTACCTATTTGATCTCCATTCAATCTTACTTCGCAAAAAGAAAGAAATAGTATCTTTGCGTACAGGACGTCATGAAACGCTATACCAACCCTTGGGTTCAGGGTGGTATTGTAGGCCAAGTCCTATAGGCTCACAACAGTCATAATCCTATAAGGACCTAAATAAATACATATGTATATATTTGTCCCTGTGGTGGCCGATTGAGAATACAAAAGCGGCGACTAAGGAAAATACACGAAGCATATCAATCATTGTGCGAAGATACGGAAAACTTTACATCGAACTCCATACCAACCCGTCTGGTCAGCATGCTTATAGTAGGCCAAATCTTCCTATTGACTCACTTCTACCGTGATGTCCATATCCAGCAGTTGACTGCAAAATTCTATATGTGGATAATAGCATACTTTTTAGTTTTATGTAGTTAGGTTCTTAAATAATTAATTTCTAAGGCAATTACCTACATTTTTATTTAATTTAGTAATATAGTTTACATTTGTTATAACTTTTGAGTTATCATGTTCAATTTTGAAAATACAAAATTTAATCTTCAGATATTGAAACAGACTTCTAAACATTAAATGATTTATTGAATTATGATAAAGAATAATGGCAGAATTAGGTCTGGGTTTGTTGTGGCGACCTTAAACTTCATATGAACAAAACAAATTGTTTCTTTTTTCTACGATTTTTTATATTTTCACTTTGTCTCATTAAAGCCGGATTACTTAATGATGATAAAAAGCATTCCAATTGATTACAAACTAGGTACTTACTTTATTATTTGATTGTTGCCATAGACAATGGTGTGATAGGAATAGACGTTGACATTGATTCGTATCGATTATTAAATAAGTAATCGATACGATCGACCTTTATAGAGTTGATTTGGTTTAAAATATAATAATTAAAATGCAGTTATTTAATTTTTAATCAACATTATATCAATAAGCTTATTTTTTTGTAGCAAAACAACTTTTAAATCAAATAAAAACGTCACAGCATCGTTTTAACGTTATATCGATTTCACATAAAATAGATTTAAAATGTGCAGCTCTGCTTTTATCTTAGGCTGTGACAGGTAGATGCTACAGAATAGTATGGATTGAAAGAAAATATGTTTCAGTTGTTTTCTAATTCGTATAGTTACAAGGAAGCTTTGTAGGCACCTTATTTAATTAACACGCTTTTATTAAGTCGTCGTGTATATAACTTACTATGTAATGGAAGCTAAGGTAACTAATTTAATATTTTATAATTTTGTATGTAGTTCTGATGACAATACAATAAAATCTTGCTCTAAACTGTTATTTATTGTATCGTGTGGTCTGAAGATTTATCTTTAAGACAGACACAAGTAAAGCTGAAAGGAAATCGTCTATCCTGGTATGGGCATGTAATGAGGAGGGATGAAAATCATGTGACTAGAAAGGTGATGAAGATGAGAGTTGAGGGATATAAGGCAAGAGGAAGACCAAAGAAAAGATGGATGGATTGTGTGAGAGGAGACATGGATGAAAAGTGAGTGAATGATGAGATGACGTCTGATTGGAGAGAATGGAAGAGAAAGACATTCTGCGCCGACCCCAAGTAATATGAGACCAGGGCAGGCAGAAGAAGATGTTTTTACTTAATACCCGCTATAGCGTAATAAGTGACTGCAATTATATTTTAATAAGTATATTTTAGCATTTATTAGTAAAACATTGTAATATTATTATAATGTGTATTAAAACAGTTGTGATTAACTTGATCTCTGACTTCTTAAGCGTTGCGTAGTGCGATGACCCGTTGGTTATCCCCGTAGACCCGCACCATAAACCTTTGATTGTGGAGGTAGGTTTTGCAGAAATTCATCGGTTTGCAGACAAAATAACTTCAAAATATCTTGTCCATAAGGGTAACAACGATGCAATTAAATCTGCTCTTAATAAAACAGACTGACATTTATTGTTATGCACTGAGCCGTTGGAACAGTCAGTTAAACATTTTTACGACAGATTATATTCTCTCAGAGATAAATTTATACCTATGATATCTATCAGGCAAACTTCTCATCCGCGTTGGTATAGTTCAGGCCTTATAAAAGTGGTAAAAAAATGTCAAAGTACCACCGGAGGTTTAAATTGTATGGTAACATGAGTGACTATCTAACGGTATCTTCATTACGCCGGCGAGCTGTGGACTTAGAAGAAACTTGTTTTGACGAATACATTACTAACGTAGAATACACAAACCTAAATAACCCGAGGGCCTTTTGGTCTTTTATTAAAAGTAGAAAAATACCTCCTCACTGCCTAGTACATTGTACTATTACTATATAATATGAATGTATCAGCTAATATGGGTCTAGAAATTACTAATTAATTCGCAATATATTTTAGATCAACTTTTCAGGAGCCAGAAGTAGACAATATACCTTGTCTACTTGAGTATAGTACTTTAAATGGTAACAGCAGAAGCACAAATTACATCAGTACAATACATTTTTCTCCTGGAAAGGTTATGAAATATTTAAAAGGTTTGGATCTTACTAAATCTGGTGGGGCAGATTACATCCCTCCATTATTTATAACAAGTTTAGCCGATAGTTTGGTTTTACCGCTCTGCATGCTTTTTATAATAGGTCGGTAACAGAAGGTTTAGTTCCATTAAAATGAAAATCGGCGTTCATTACACCAGTATTTAAAAAAGGTGATAAATCTAACGTAGAGAATTATCGTCCAGTCTCAAAGTTATGTTTGTTTTCTAAAGTACTAGAACGTATTATTTATATTATCATTTGGTGCTGAGCAACATGGGTTCTTATGCGGCCGATCCACTACATCAAATCTAAACCTATCTCATGATTTTATATTTAAAGGTTAGTTAGGTAGATTGTGTGTGTAGTGATCTATACAGATTAACAAAAATGTTTTGACCGAATTGACCACAAAATACTGTTACAGATTTTTTTTGCTGCCGGCATACATGGTAATTTGTACCGCTGGTTCAGCTCGTACATTGAAAATCGCTCTCAATTCTCAATTCTCGGTTGGTGTTCAATCCCATCTGGAATTCCTCAGGGTTCGCTTTTGACCCCACTATTGTTTACTCTATTCACTGGAGATATAAATTCTTGTTTCCTAAATTCTTATATACTTCTATGTATACGCGGATGACATGAATATTCACAAAATTATTAACGATGCATCGGATGTAGGGAAACTCCAAAACGACCTTGATAAATTTGTAGCATACTGCACAGTTGCACACTTAACAAACTACAGTTAAATATCGCAAAGTGTTGTTACATAACATTTAGTCGTCAAAAACTTACCATAGGATCGGGTAACAAACTTCATGATAAGTTTATTAGGAAAGTTGACTACGTTAAAGACCTTGGTGTTATCATGGACTCAAAGCTTTTATTCGATATGCACATCAATCACATTACGAACACGGCGTCGAAGGCACTTGGTTTTGTGATAAGAATGTCTTCATGTTTTCGTAGTAAACGTTTTGTACTGTGCCTATGTACGTACGTAGCAATCTAGCATATGCGTCACAGGTATGGAACCCTCAATACCAGGTATATATATCATGCATTGAAGGTGTATATAGAAAGTTTTTGCGATACTTAGATTTTAAAGCGAATCAATATTCTATTGACTATGACGAGCGTTGTAAACGGTATCATATTTTACTTCTGGAACTCAGAAGAACCATTATAAACATAGCCAATGACACGATTGATTGCCTTGAGTTGATGGGTAACATCAAGCTTGGAATGAATCAATTAGTTTTTCGACAACGTCCGATCTTACACGTTCCCTTTGCTATAACGAAATACAGACGGAACTCTTTTCTTTTACGTTGCGCCGAATCATTTAATCAAATGTCACGGAAATTAGATTTGGATTTATTCTGCACTAACTTGACCAAAAATAAAAAAAACGTATAAATTGTGACTTCTTTAGCAGTGATCGGCATATATAGCCTAGATTGCGGTTTTTTTCCTGTGTACCTTTTCATTATTATTTTCTTGACTTTTTTTGTTACAATAATATATAATTATTCTAACTTGTGTATTATGAATCTCATTTTTAGTTACTTTTTTATGGCGGAACATGGCTGCAACATTGTATTTATTGTATGATTGAGCAAGTAAGTATACTTACAACAGTAACTGATGCATTGAATCTTTGTTACATTACATTTATATGTGGTAGCTTGTAATTAGCAACTTCTTTTTTATTTAATTAAATGTGTCGTTATTAGTCTGTAAGCTTTCCTAAATAAATAAATAAATAAATATACGGACGTTATAATGTCTTAGAAGTTTCAAAATATCTGTCATTTGACGTCCAAGATGTCAAATGATTAATAGTTTGTAACTTTTACGATATTGCCACGTCCGTATATTCGTATGTATCTAAATACCTGTAAAACTTGCAAATGATTACAGATATGGACGTTTGAGGCTAAGCGTATGCTTTTACGTAGATATGCGTATGACTTTGAAACTCAGTGCAGTTGATGCAGATACAGGTAGTCAGCTTCTGCCAGAGCAGAACAGACGCATGTCCACATTGCACCTGAGCCGCATAATACGCAGCTGTCAGTATGTTCAGGTATTAAATAATCGGATCTATCCTGCGTGGCGTCACCCGAATCTCAGCATACGCTTAGCCACAATAAAATTTCGTTACAATTTTGACACTATGTATCATTTGACGTCCAGGGTGTTAAATGAAAAAGGGTTGTATTTAACTGTTAGTCAAAAATACTAATTTTCCACAAAAATACTAATTGCACCACTAAGCTAAGTTGACGGAGCCCTGCTGCTTCGCAGGGCTCCTATTTTTGGGAGCAGGGTCACAAGAGAACCTAACATAACCTATTAAGTTTTCTGAGTGGATAAGTTTCCCGAGCGGACGAAACTTTTCATATCAAATGATATTTTGTAAAAAGATCATCATATTTGGTGTACAAATAGTATTTTAGTGTGCAAGTCAGTATTTTAGTGAAATAATAAAGTTTTTTTGCGTAACTCACTTTAGTGTGTAACATAACATTTTTGATAAGCTGTTAAAAATATCCCAATGAAAAATAGTTTGAAAATTTACGATATTGTAACGTCCGTATACTCGTAGTATACGACTACGAGTATACGACTACAAGTATACAGTCGTATACTAGTATACGAACATAATATAAAACTTCAAGTAAACGAACGTTACAATATCGTAAATTTTCATGATTTTAATTTTGTATGTCTAAATACGTATATAAAAATGTTGTTGGTTTATGATGCTTAATTATACATACATACATAGACTCACGCCTGTTTCCCCGAAGGGGTAGGCAGAGGCATATTAAACGCCCACTTTTCGCCAGTGTTTTGATCCCACGTAATAGGTAGCGAGCCTATTGCCGCTTATCGGGATATTTTGTTTGCCAGAGCCTCGTCCGTTGATCGGCAGGTGCACCACTTGCAGGTGAGGTTGGCTTGGGCCCTAAGATCTTGGTGGGCACCCTATGCACCCCTTAATTAGGCGATGCTTAATTAGGGTACTGCTAACCTAATGAGAGCCACCGTTTTCATGCTCTCCACGTAAAATGGTGTAATAATAATAATAACAGCTTTCAAACATCACCTTCATCGAGTAATATAAACAAAAAATGTATTACAAGATGAAAAGAAACCTTACAACCGCAGGGCAGCTTTGTGGCGAGCTGAATGTGTGTGGCGACACTGCAGTCCCGAATGCTTTGAGAGAGTCGGTCAGGGCCTCGTCTCCAGCTTGCCTTTACTGGCTGGTCGGAGTGGATTTCCAAGAGCACCCGCAGGACTCTCAACACTGGCTTGCCTTGGTCGGCCGGCCAGAGGGATCCGCAAGAGCTACCAGCTTGGGGGTGGAAGTGTCATTCTCAAGGACGTAACTACGGGGAAACCCGCTCCGAGTCTCCGTTGTCACGAGACCCGCGATGGTGAAACCGGTGCCACACCGCTCAACACCCCTAGCCACTCGCACCGGTGTTTCCCTCTGGCTGCCTCTATGGCAGAGTTTGTTTGCTTTGGGCGGCTGTTAAGAGAGGGCCCATCCAGTGAGTTGGCGAGTCACCACCTGCCATCCGGACGGATACTATTAAAGTATTACTGGCAGGTGCCATTTTTCATCCATAAAAATTACAAGTCCATCAAACACCCAATCCCATAAACCAATTAAATAAGGCTCCACATATTACAATAGTCTTACATATGCTGCGGCTAGTCCATAGCTGTTCTCAGTAGTGCAGTTGTGGAGGCTCCGCTGCATGTCTCCCATCCCATTTTAGATTAAAGCTCTCTACGGGCCTCTGCGCGTTGGATCCATATCCCCGTGTAAGCCTCCCAAAGGTCCGGTTATTCTTTTAACACTAAATGTTAGAAGAATAGCCGTGTAACAGAGACACTTACGAATAATAATAATAATTCATTTATTCGCAAGAAAATGGTACATTAACGGGTGTTTATAAATGGTTGGTTACAGCATATTCTGCCCCTTGGGGCGTGCAAATTTAGTGCAGTAAACGGGTACTACATGGGAATATAAAGAACAAATATATTTGAAACATAACAATGAGTGGCACATGAAACAAAATAACATTTTACTAATATGCATCGGTGATAATATAAGTTGCCTAGGGCCTTATCTTCTAGATATTTCTTGACACTATTATAAGTTTTATTTAATAGTATATTAAAAAGTTGTTTTTTATATTGGGATATAGGTAACATTTTGATACTTAGCGGAATATGGTTATATATTTTAATTGCCATACAGTATGCATTTTTTGTAAATAATTCCAATTTAATAGATGGCAGTTATGTATCATCAAATTTTAAAAACTATTCAGCATGATGTTTTACTAGTAAACCTATTTCTAATATGTATAAGCATGGAACAGGTAAAATCTTGTGTTTTTTGAATAGATTTTTACAGCTTGTCAGTGTATCGACTTCACATACTGCTCGAATACACTTCTTTTGGGTTATAAGAACTCTGTCAACTTCAACCGAGTTACCCCATACAACAATGCCGTATCTGAGCAGGGAGGATACGTAAGCATGGTATGCAGATAGTGCAGCATTAATGTTTACTGTCAGTCTAACTTTTTTTTAAACATTTATAAATCGATCTATTTTATTGACTAGTTTTTCTAAATGAGGTTTCCAATTACAATATTTATCGACCCTGATACCTAAAGATACGCAATTATCAACAACGTTTATGTGCGTGTCATTATGATTTAATTTAGATTTGTTGCATATGTTTGGAACTGAATAATATTTGTTTTTGTCATGTTTATCTTAAGGTTGTTTTAATTAAGCCAGCTTATGGCATTATTGAGTGTCGCTTTTACATTTATTTCTAGATTAAGTTTATGTTTATCTTTAATTATTATTGTTGTATCATCAGCAAATAGTATAATTTCCTGGTTGATTGCATCCAAGAAATCGTTAATGTATAACAGAGACAAAAGAGGGGCTAAAATACTCCCTTAGGGCGTACCATAATTGTTTATTTTGTACATCGATTTGTATTGCTTTTGTTTATTTTTATAAGTTCTGTTTAATTCGACATATTGTATTCGATTTTCTAGATAACTCTCAATCCAGTTATAAACATTTCCACGTAACCCATAATTTGAGAGCTTTGAGAGCAGTTTTTGGTGACAGACGAAGTCAACAGCTTTTGTCATGTCTAGAAACAGACATGCGACTATAGATTTATTATTTAAGGCTTCTGTAATATTCTGTAATATTGTAGATTCATAGTTTGGTAAGGCATAATTAAATCAGCTTTTTTTGCCCTCTTGTAAAATTTTTTCGAAGTCCCTTATTGTGTTTTGATTTGGGACAGCCGAAATGTCTCAGCTGCATCACTTCATAAATGACGAGGACATCGTGGAATATAATATATGCCTAAAGACTAAGTGGTTTTTGAGAGTACAGAGACGAAAGAGTGCCAGTGTCGACCCATATCTCGAGACGTTCCTCAAGAAGAGTTTTGGCCGAAGGATGTTGCGTATCGGCGTTTTTTATGAGAGATTGCGCTATAACAGAAAGCGTAACATGAAGCCACTGTAAACAACAACACCTGTTTTAATATTAGATGAGTTCTTCAGTTTTCTAATTCGTATAGTTACAAGGAAGCTTTGTAGGCACCTTATTTAATTAACACGCTTTTATTAAGTCGTCGTGTATATAACTTACTATGTAATGGAAGCTAAGGTAACTAATTTAATATTTTATAATTTTGTATGTAGTTCTGATGACAATACAATAAAATCTTGCTCTAAACTGTTATTTATTGTATCGTGTGGTCTGAAGATTTATCTTTAAGACAGACACAAGTAAAGCTGAAAGGAAATCGTCTATCCTGGTATGGGCATGTAATGAGGAGGGATGAAAATCATGTGACTAGAAAGGTGATGAAGATGAGAGTTGAGGGATATAAGGCAAGAGGAAGACCAAAGAAAAGATGGATGGATTGTGTGAGAGGAGACATGGATGAAAAGTGAGTGAATGATGAGATGACGTCTGATTGGAGAGAATGGAAGAGAAAGACATTCTGCGCCGACCCCAAGTAATATGAGACCAGGGCAGGCAGAAGAAGATGTTTTTACTTAATACCCGCTATAGCGTAATAAGTGACTGCAATTATATTTTAATAAGTATATTTTAGCATTTATTAGTAAAACATTGTAATATTATTATAATGTGTATTAAAACAGTTGTGATTAACTTGATCTCTGACTTCTTAAGCGTTGCGTAGTGCGATGACCCGTTGGTTATCCCCGTAGACCCGCACCATAAACCTTTGATTGTGGAGGTAGGTTTTGCAGAAATTCATCGGTTTGCAGACAAAATAACTTCAAAATATCTTGTCCATAAGGGTAACAACGATGCAATTAAATCTGCTCTTAATAAAACAGACTGACATTTATTGTTATGCACTGAGCCGTTGGAACAGTCAGTTAAACATTTTTACGACAGATTATATTCTCTCAGAGATAAATTTATACCTATGATATCTATCAGGCAAACTTCTCATCCGCGTTGGTATAGTTCAGGCCTTATAAAAGTGGTAAAAAAATGTCAAAGTACCACCGGAGGTTTAAATTGTATGGTAACATGAGTGACTATCTAACGGTATCTTCATTACGCCGGCGAGCTGTGGACTTAGAAGAAACTTGTTTTGACGAATACATTACTAACGTAGAATACACAAACCTAAATAACCCGAGGGCCTTTTGGTCTTTTATTAAAAGTAGAAAAATACCTCCTCACTGCCTAGTACATTGTACTATTACTATATAATATGAATGTATCAGCTAATATGGGTCTAGAAATTACTAATTAATTCGCAATATATTTTAGATCAACTTTTCAGGAGCCAGAAGTAGACAATATACCTTGTCTACTTGAGTATAGTACTTTAAATGGTAACAGCAGAAGCACAAATTACATCAGTACAATACATTTTTCTCCTGGAAAGGTTATGAAATATTTAAAAGGTTTGGATCTTACTAAATCTGGTGGGGCAGATTACATCCCTCCATTATTTATAACAAGTTTAGCCGATAGTTTGGTTTTACCGCTCTGCATGCTTTTTATAATAGGTCGGTAACAGAAGGTTTAGTTCCATTAAAATGAAAATCGGCGTTCATTACACCAGTATTTAAAAAAGGTGATAAATCTAACGTAGAGAATTATCGTCCAGTCTCAAAGTTATGTTTGTTTTCTAAAGTACTAGAACGTATTATTTATATTATCATTTGGTGCTGAGCAACATGGGTTCTTATGCGGCCGATCCACTACATCAAATCTAAACCTATCTCATGATTTTATATTTAAAGGTTAGTTAGGTAGATTGTGTGTGTAGTGATCTATACAGATTAACAAAAATGTTTTGACCGAATTGACCACAAAATACTGTTACAGATTTTTTTTGCTGCCGGCATACATGGTAATTTGTACCGCTGGTTCAGCTCGTACATTGAAAATCGCTCTCAATTCTCAATTCTCGGTTGGTGTTCAATCCCATCTGGAATTCCTCAGGGTTCGCTTTTGACCCCACTATTGTTTACTCTATTCACTGGAGATATAAATTCTTGTTTCCTAAATTCTTATATACTTCTATGTATACGCGGATGACATGAATATTCACAAAATTATTAACGATGCATCGGATGTAGGGAAACTCCAAAACGACCTTGATAAATTTGTAGCATACTGCACAGTTGCACACTTAACAAACTACAGTTAAATATCGCAAAGTGTTGTTACATAACATTTAGTCGTCAAAAACTTACCATAGGATCGGGTAACAAACTTCATGATAAGTTTATTAGGAAAGTTGACTACGTTAAAGACCTTGGTGTTATCATGGACTCAAAGCTTTTATTCGATATGCACATCAATCACATTACGAACACGGCGTCGAAGGCACTTGGTTTTGTGATAAGAATGTCTTCATGTTTTCGTAGTAAACGTTTTGTACTGTGCCTATGTACGTACGTAGCAATCTAGCATATGCGTCACAGGTATGGAACCCTCAATACCAGGTATATATATCATGCATTAAAGGTGTATATAGAAAGTTTTTGCGATACTTAGATTTTAAAGCGAATCAATATTCTATTGACTATGACGAGCGTTGTAAACGGTATCATATTTTACTTCTGGAACTCAGAAGAACCATTATAAACATAGCCAATGACACGATTGATTGCCTTGAGTTGATGGGTAACATCAAGCTTGGAATTAATCAATTAGTTTTTCGACAACGTCCGATCTTACACGTTCCCTTTGCTATAACGAAATACAGACGGAACTCTTTTCTTTTACGTTGCGCCGAATCATTTAATCAAATGTCACGGAAATTAGATTTGGATTTATTCTGCACTAACTTGACCAAAAATAAAAAAAACGTATAAATTGTGACTTCTTTAGCAGTGATCGGCATATATAGCCTAGATTGCGGTTTTTTTTCCTGTGTACCTTTTCATTATTATTTTCTTGACTTTTTTTGTTACAATAATATATAATTATTCTAACTTGTGTATTATGAATCTCATTTTTAGTTACTTTTTTATGGCGGAACATGGCTGCAACATTGTATTTATTGTATGATTGAGCAAGTAGGTATACTTACAACAGTAACTGATGCATTGAATCTTTGTTACATTACATTTATATGTGGTAGCTTGTAATTAGCAACTTCTTTTTTATTTAATTAAATGTGTTGTTATTAGTCTGTAAGCTTTCCTAAATAAATAAATAAATAAATATACGGACGTTATAATGTCTTAGAAGTTTCAAAATATCTGTCATTTGACGTCCAAGATGTCAAATGATTAATAGTTTGTAACTTTTACGATATTGCCACGTCCGTATACTCGTATGTATCTAAATACCTGTAAAACTTGCAAATGATTACAGATATGGACGTTTGAGGCTAAGCGTATGCTTTTACGTAGATATGCGTATGACTTTGAAACTCAGTGCAGTTGATGCAGATACAGGTAGTCAGCTTCTGCCAGAGCAGAACAGACGCATGTCCACATTGCACCTGAGCCGCATAATACGCAGCTGTCAGTATGTTCAGGTATTAAATAATCGGATCTATCCTGCGTGGCGTCACCCGAATCTCAGCATACGCTTAGCCACAATAAAATTTCGTTACAATTTTGACACTATGTATCATTTGACGTCCAGGGTGTTAAATGAAAAAGGGTTGTATTTAACTGTTAGTCAAAAATACTAATTTTCCACAAAAATACTAATTGCACCACTAAGCTAAGTTGACGGAGCCCTGCTGCTTCGCAGGGCTCCTATTTTTGGGAGCAGGGTCACAAGAGAACCTAACATAACCTATTAAGTTTTCTGAGTGGATAAGTTTCCCGAGCGGACGAAACTTTTCATATCAAATGATATTTTGTAAAAAGATCATCATATTTGGTGTACAAATAGTATTTTAGTGTGCAAGTCAGTATTTTAGTGAAATAATAAAGTTTTTTTGCGTAACTCACTTTAGTGTGTAACATAACATTTTTGATAAGCTGTTAAAAATATCCCAATGAAAAATAGTTTGAAAATTTACGATATTGTAACGTCCGTATACTCGTAGTATACGACTACGAGTATACGACTACAAGTATACAGTCGTATACTAGTATACGAACATAATATAAAACTTCAAGTAAACGAACGTTACAATATCGTAAATTTTCATGATTTTAATTTTGTATGTCTAAATACGTATATAAAAATGTTGTTGGTTTATGATGCTTAATTATACATACATACATAGACTCACGCCTGTTTCCCCGAAGGGGTAGGCAGAGGCATATTAAACGCCCACTTTTCGCCAGTGTTTTGATCCCACGTAATAGGTAGCGAGCCTATTGCCGCTTATCGGGATATTTTGTTTGCCAGAGCCTCGTCCGTTGATCGGCAGGTGCACCACTTGCAGGTGAGGTTGGCTTGGGCCCTAAGATCTTGGTGGGCACCCTATGCACCCCTTAATTAGGCGATGCTTAATTAGGGTACTGCTAACCTAATGAGAGCCACCGTTTTCATGCTCTCCACGTAAAATGGTGTAATAATAATAATAACAGCTTTCAAACATCACCTTCATCGAGTAATATAAACAAAAAATGTATTACAAGATGAAAAGAAACCTTACAACCGCAGGGCAGCTTTGTGGCGAGCTGAATGTGTGTGGCGACACTGCAGTCCCGAATGCTTTGAGAGAGTCGGTCAGGGCCTCGTCTCCAGCTTGCCTTTACTGGCTGGTCGGAGTGGATTTCCAAGAGCACCCGCAGGACTCTCAACACTGGCTTGCCTTGGTCGGCCCGGCCAGAGGGATCCGCAAGAGCTACCAGCTTGGGGGTGGAAGTGTCATTCTCAAGGACGTAACTACGGGGAAACCCGCTCCGAGTCTCCGTTGTCACGAGACCCGCGATGGTGAAACCGGTGCCACACCGCTCAACACCCCTAGCCACTCGCACCGGTGTTTCCCTCTGGCTGCCTCTATGGCAGAGTTTTGTTTGCTTTGGGCGGCTGTTAAGAGAGGGCCCATCCAGTGAGTTGGCGAGTCACCACCTGCCATCCGGACGGATACTATTAAAGTATTACTGGCAGGTGCCATTTTTCATCCATAAAAATTACAAGTCCCAAACACCCAATCCCATAAACCAATTAAATAAGGCTCCACATATTACAATAGTCTTACATATGCTGCGGCTAGTCCATAGCTGTTCTCAGTAGTGCAGTTGTGGAGGCTCCGCTGCATGTCTCCCATCCCATTTTAGATTAAAGCTCTCTACGGGCCTCTGCGCGTTGGATCCATATCCCCGTGTAAGCCTCCCAAAGGTCCGGTTATTCTTTTAACACTAAATGTTAGAAGAATAGCCGTGTAACAGAGACACTTACGAATAATAATAATAATTCATTTATTCGCAAGAAAATGGTACATTAACGGGTGTTTATAAATGGTTGGTTACAGCATATTCTGCCCCTTGGGGCGTGCAAATTTAGTGCAGTAAACGGGTACTACATGGGAATATAAAGAACAAATATATTTGAAACATAACAATGAGTGGCACATGAAACAAAATAACATTTTACTAATATGCATCGGTGATAATATAAGTTGCCTAGGGCCTTATCTTCTAGATATTTCTTGACACTATTATAAGTTTTATTTAATAGTATATTAAAAAGTTGTTTTTTATATTGGGATATAGGTAACATTTTGATACTTAGCGGAATATGGTTATATATTTTAATTGCCATACAGTATGCATTTTTTGTAAATAATTCCAATTTAATAGATGGCAGTTATGTATCATCAAATTTTAAAAACTATTCAGCATGATGTTTTACTAGTAAACCTATTTCTAATATGTATAAGCATGGAACAGGTAAAATCTTGTGTTTTTTGAATAGATTTTTACAGCTTGTCAGTGTATCGACTTCACATACTGCTCGAATACACTTCTTTTGGGTTATAAGAACTCTGTCAACTTCAACCGAGTTACCCCATACAACAATGCCGTATCTGAGCAGGGAGGATACGTAAGCATGGTATGCAGATAGTGCAGCATTAATGTTTACTGTCAGTCTAACTTTTTTTTAAACATTTATAAATCGATCTATTTTATTGACTAGTTTTTCTAAATGAGGTTTCCAATTACAATATTTATCGACCCTGATACCTAAAGATACGCAATTATCAACAACGTTTATGTGCGTGTCATTATGATTTAATTTAGATTTGTTGCATATGTTTGGAACTGAATAATATTTGTTTTTGTCATGTTTATCTTAAGGTTGTTTTAATTAAGCCAGCTTATGGCATTATTGAGTGTCGCTTTTACATTTATTTCTAGATTAAGTTTATGTTTATCTTTAATTATTATTGTTGTATCATCAGCAAATAGTATAATTTCCTGGTTGATTGCATCCAAGAAATCGTTAATGTATAACAGAGACAAAAGAGGGGCTAAAATACTCCCTTAGGGCGTACCATAATTGTTTATTTTGTACATCGATTTGTATTGCTTTTGTTTATTTTTATAAGTTCTGTTTAATTCGACATATTGTATTCGATTTTCTAGATAACTCTCAATCCAGTTATAAACATTTCCACGTAACCCATAATTTGAGAGCTTTGAGAGCAGTTTTTGGTGACAGACGAAGTCAACAGCTTTTGTCATGTCTAGAAACAGACATGCGACTATAGATTTATTATTTAAGGCTTCTGTAATATTCTTTATTAAAGAAAAACATGCCAATGCAGTGGAGCTTTGTTTCCGAAAACCAAACGGTTTTTTATTTAAGATATTACAAGAAGTTGGAAATGTCTCTATTTTGATGTACATAACTTTCTCGAATATTTTTGATAGTATAGGTATGAATGTAATTGGTCTGTAATTATTGATGTTAGTTATGGCTCCTTTTATGTGCATTGGCTTAACAATTGACAGTTAAAGACGATCAGGGAATTTACCTTCTACGAGTGACAGGTTAATGATATAGGTTAATGGTGCTACTAAAGAGTGTGCGCAGGTTTTTAATACCTTTGTACTTATATCATCATAGCCAGTAGAATGAGTATTTTTTAAGGAGTTTATTATCTTTAATGTGTCAGAGTTGTCTATTGGTGTGAGAAATAAGGGTCTTAGTATTTTGAGATATTTTGGTGATATGGTTAGGTGGGCCTGTATCTTCGTATTTTTTAACATTGCTGCACAGTGATACATAGTAATTGTTAAATAAATTACAAATTTTAATAGGCTTGGTGTAGATCTTTTTGTTAAATTCTATTGATTCTATGTGTGCGCTAGTTATTGCTTTATTATTGTTTTCTTTAATAATTTTCCATGCAGCTGAGCAGGCATTTTTTGCGTTTTTAATGAAGTTTAGATTGTTTATTTTATGCGCTTTGTTGATACATTGTTTTAATATTGTTGTATAATTGTTATACCTTGTCTTATTCTGTCTTTTATTGTGTCTATCAAGATGATATTTCAAGTATAGCATTCTTTTTCTTATACAACATCGTTTTATATTTTTAGTTAGTTTTCTATTTTTTACGTGTTTGACTACACTTACACTTTTTATCGTTATTTTGGGGAAACATAAAGTATAAAACATGGTGATAGTGTCATGGAAAGTGTTTAATGCTTCATTTGTACTTTGTTGTTCGTATACCTCAGTGAAGTGAAAATTATTAATGCAGTTTTTGAATTTGACCATGTTTTCCTGGCTAAGATCTCTAATGGTTTTGTATTGATAGTTATAAGATTTGTTATTTACACTGTAGGTCTCATTGTTGATAGTCAACGATTGGGCAGTTTCATGGTCAGATAATGCTAGGTAATGAATATTAGATTTACCTTCGTGAACGTTACTTACAATTTGATCTAAACAAGATGATTTTCGCGTCGGTAATGTTATGTGGCTTTTTAAGTTATTGTTTTTAAGTATGGATTGTAATTCACTGGATACCTTTTACCTACTTTAATAATAATAATAATAATAATAATGTATTTAATTTAAACAAAGGTTTACAATATAATCACATTTACAACATAGGTGAGATAAGAAATAGTTTACAAAATAAAAATGTGAAACGTTAGCCCCCGTACTAATGTAGGCATACATTGTATCACGGGTGCCAGCGCCTTCCACTTTTCTAGACAAAATATTCGGTCTGTGAGATAACAATTTTATATTTTTATCAATTAAAATCCACCATAAACAATCATGATTGCAATTTTCATTTAATATTATAATAACTGGATAATTAAATGTAATTTTGTGTGCGTGTGTGTGTATGTATGTGTGTGTGTGTGTGTGTGTGTGTGTGTGTGTGTGTTTGTGTGTGTGTATCACAACGTTACAAGCTAGCATAAGATTTTTAGAAGACTTTCAGTTTTCTGGTAATCAAGAGTCTGCAACCAGCGTTCTACGGACCGTTGGCATTCCTTGATAGTGAGTGGATAGATGTTTATCAATTTATTGATGCGATTGTATATGCGGCAGCTGCTTATGTAGAAACATCTGCTTGCAATTTCTGTTCTGTGCGGCTCGATAATACAAACGTGATCTTTACGTCGTCTTGCACTCCGTTTATATGGGAGCATCGCATGTCTACGCAACGTAGTTCGAAGCACAAAAAGCTGCCTTACGGAGAGTACTGAAAATTCTTCATAGAGCATTTTAGTTGGATATCTGCGAGGTTTACCAGTGAGTACTTTCAATACAGCTCTTTGCGCCCTTTCAACTCTCAACAAGTGGGCTGCACATGCTCCACCCCATACCGGAATACAATAGGATAGTACCGATTGAACTAAGGCACTATAAACTAATTTCAGCGTACTCATGTTAGCAGAAGATCTAAGCTTTTTTGCTACAAATATTAATTTCCTAGTACGTGACGCTACGGTCTCTATTTGCTTGTCCCAGCGGAAAAGGGCATCTATGTGGACACCTAGGTATTTCACAGAAATGGTTTTCTGAAGTGCAAGGCAGTCGCAATTTTTGTAACTTTGAAGACAGGTGTGAGCTTTGATCGTGAGCTCATTTCCTGGTTGCGAACATAGAGCTGAAGAGAACGTTGTATATTTGGTCTTATCAATGTTTAATGTTAGAAGATTGCCTGTAAGCCACGACATAATCACCGAGAGTGCCGCTTCAGCATGCTTATAGGAAAGGTGCCAACTCTCTCCCTGAATAACGAGAGAGGTGTCATCAGCGTATGTAATAATTTTACAGTTCGGTATTGAGAGGTGACACAGATCATTTACGTATATCAGGAAGAGAGTAGGCCCCAACACGCTTCCCTGCGGTACGCCACAATTCACTGGAATCTCATCACTCACCCAGCTGTCAATTTTCACACAATGCGTCCGTCCACTTAAATAACTCCTGAAGATGTCAAGAACAGTCCCTCTTATACCTATAGCTTCCATCTTGTCTAGAACAATGGGAACAGAAACCGTGTCAAACGCCTTTGATAAATCTAAGAATATGGCCATTGCTTTACGTTTGCTATCTATAATTTTTGTAACCGTTTTTTTTCAGATCCTTGTTTTAAAAAGGTTTCTGTTAAGCAGATAATGTCAATATTACCTATATTATTCGATAAATCATTTATGGCTACCTCAATAAGCTCTTGTTTATTTATTACGCCTGCTATATTTTGATGTATTATTGTAGTAGTTCTTGACTTAATTTTATCTGCGAAAACAAATAGTATTTTGGGCCTTTTTTGGTGGTTGTATAGTTGTAAAATAATCAGTTATTTTAGTTTGTTTAGTTTTTGTATTAGCTGGTACATTTGTTTGTGTACAGTGTAGTGGTAAGAGAGAGTATACTCTACTTCCAACTTTGTGGATCATGTAAAATCTTATCTTGGTATATTTCATTGTGTTAATTCATATATTTTTTTAAAATTTATTCTTTTTACACAAAAATAGTACACAGGTGGACTTAATGCCTAGTGGCATTTTCTGCCAGTCAACCTTTTGATGGTGCAGAGATAGATGAGGTAGGTACATTAGCCATGTGGTGAAAATAAGATATCAATTAAATACATATTAATAATTTAGATACATATTATTAACCATAAATATACTATAGATATATATAATTATTCATAGATATGATACACACATAAATATAATACATAAATATATTACATACATAAATACATAATTATTCTATAGCTGATGGGAGTGATGAACCAATTCCTTCAACTTATCAAAGAGAAGATTCCGTAGTTTCGTTTTAAATGCATAACGGTTGGTGGCAATTCTAACTTCAGGAGGGAGCCTGTTCCATAGCAGCGAGTATTGTGAACTTAAATATTATACGGATGTCAGATAGATAAAATATATTTAAATTGTGGGATATTCGACGTCCGTTTATAATTTGAGTCAAATTTGATTACTGACGTCCGTATATCCGTTTTATAAACGTAGTTTGGTGTAGGCCATTGTGTTCATTTTGAGTTTATTTGATATAATTTTGTATTTTCTCAAGTGACCTGGTTATTACTTAATAGTAACTATCATAACTACCTCATTAAAAGTGTTCCTAAATAATAATAATTTTAAAGTAAAAGTAAGTAGATAGGTAACTTTAATTTAAGTAACTATTACTTGTGTCATGATTTATGTCCCTAATTTTACACCATAACAAAATGACAAATGCGTCTAATTACAAAAAAACTACCTAAATGTTATTTTTCAATCGGCGCAGTGATTTAATTTGTGTTAAATTTTATTTTTTGTTTATTGTTTAGCAGGGTATTTATACAAATCACTTGTGCGAATCACAGTTATTTAGACATATATGTACTAATACGGACGTTATAATGTCGTAAAAGTTTCACAATATCTGTCATTTGACGTCCAAGACGTCAAAAGAATAATAGTTTAAAACTTTTACAATATTGCCACGTCCGTATACCCGTATTTATCTAAATACCTGTAAAACTTGCAAATGATTACATAAATGGACGTTTGAGGCTAAGCGTATGCTTTTACGTAGATATGCGTATGACTTTGTAACTCAGTGCAGTTGATGCAGACACAGGTAGTCAGCTTCTGCCAGAGCAGAACCTGAGCCGCAGCATATGCAGCTGTCAGTATGTTCCGGTATTAAATAATCGTTGCGTCACCCAAATCTCAGCATACGCTTAGCCACAATTTCGTTACAAGTTTGATACTATCTATCATTTGACGTCCAGGATGTTAAATGACAAATAGTTTGAAAATGTACGATATTGTAACGTCCGTATACTACGAGTATACGGACGTTACAATATCGTACATTTTCACGATTTTAATTTCGTATATCTAAATAGTTATATAAAAATGTTGTTAGTGTAAGATGCTTAATTAGTGTTCTGCTAACCTAATAAGAGCCACCGTTTTTATGCTCACAACGTAAAATCGTGTAAAATCTTATCTTGGTATATTTCATTGTGTTAGTTAATATTGCGAACTTTAATATTATACGGATGTCAGATAGTGGAAATATATTTAAATCGTGGGATATTCGGCGTCCGTTTATAATTTGAATCAAATTCGATTACTGACGTCTGTATATCCGTTTTATAAACGTAAGTTGGTAAAGCCCACTGTGTTCGACTTGAGTTTATTTGAGATAATTTACTTATCAGCACTACCATATTAAACTTATCATACCTACCTTATTAAAATTGTTCCTAAATAATAATAATTTGAAATTAGAAGTAAGTAGATACCTTCAATTTAAGCGACTATTTCTTATGACTGTGATTTATATCCCTAATTTTACACCAAAACGAAATGTCAAATGCGCCTTATTACCAAAAAAATCTAAATGTTATTTTTCAATCGGCGCGGCGATTTAATTTGTGTTATATTTTATTTTTCATTAATTGTTTAAGAGGGTTTAAACTAAGCACTTGTGCGATTCACAGTTATTTAGACACATATTTACTGTTACGTACGTTATAATGTCGTAAAAGTTTCACATAATCTGTCATTTGACGTCCAGGATGTCAAATGGTTAATAGTTTGAAACTTTTACGATATTGCCACGTCCGTATACTCGTATTTATCTTAATACCTGTAAAACTTGCAAATGTTTACATATATGAACGTTTGAGGCTAAGCGTATGCTTTTGCGTAGATATGCGTATACTACGAGTATACGGATGTTACAATATCGTGAATTTTCATGATTTTAATTTCGTATATCTATATACGTATATAAAAAATTTTGTAAGTTTATGATGCTTAATTAGGGTACTGCTAACTTAATGAGAGCCACTGTTTTTATGTTCACCACGTAAAATCGTGTAAATCTTATCTTGGTATATTTCATTGTGTAAGATAATATTGTAAACTTTAATATTATACGGATGTCAGGTAATTGAAATATATTTAAATTGTGGGATTTTCAACGTCCGTTTATATCAAATTGGATTACTGACGTCCGTATATCCGTTTTATAAACGTAGGTTGGTATAGCCTACTGTGTTCGACTTGAGTTTATTTAAGATAATTTTGTATTTTAAGTGACCTGATTATTACTTATCAGTAAATATCATATCTACCTCATTAAAAGTGTTCCTAAATAATAATGATTTTAAATCAGAGGTATGTAGACAGGTACCTTTAATTTAAGTTACTATTTCTTGTGACTGTGATTTAAATCTAAATGTAATTTTTCAATCGGCGCGGCGATTTAATTTGTGTTAGATTTTATTTTTTGTTTATTGTTTAGCAGGGTTTAAACAAATCACTTGTGCGATTCACAGTTATTTACACATATATGTACTTATACGGACGTTATAATATCGTAAAAGTTTCACAATATCTGTCATTTGACGTCCAAGATGTCAAATGATTAATAGTTTGAAACTTTTACGATATTGCCACGTCCGTATACTCGTATGTATCTAAATACCTGTAAAATTTGCAAATGATTACATATATGGACGTTTGAGGCTAAGCGTATGCTTAGATATGCGTATGATTCTCTCCAATACTACGTTAGTACTCTTTTTTATATCTGCCAATACTTCTCATAATTTAGAAATAAGTAAATAGGTACTTTACATTTAAGTAAGTATTTCTTGTGATATTATCGTAATAAATTGCATTGATCTCAATATTTGTTTTATTTTCATAACTTTAAACTTCACGCTTACGCTAGCATACCTGCACTATAACATAGAAATAATATTTATCCACCTACTTATTAAATATTAAAGAAAGAAGAGCGGCAACGTTGCACTGTTCATAGGAGTTGCGATAGATAGGAAAACGTAAATTAAATTATGTATATCACGGGAAGCCAGATAATTGATAGTGTTGGCTGGAGTCCTAATTGATTTTTTTTGTCCTAATTGATTAAAATAAGCAAGCGTTAGCTAATCTCGCTCCCTGTTTATACATATAAATCGGTATGGACGCATAAATGCATATGGCTATAAATACATTGCGTTACCTCTGAGGCCTGGCTCTCATACTTGAGTTAACGGCGACATAATATCCGAGTTGCTCCCGATTAACAATCTTTTAAAATCTGAAAATGCAAGATATGTGTGTAAGTGCTAGGAATGTGCTTCAATATGAATACTAGGACACAAAATATGTAAGAAAACTGTACTTACTTAAGATTATTGTATTACTCCATAGTTGTTGTCATGTTCATCGGTATTTCACTGTATATTGTTTGTTTGTATATATATATGTATTACATAACTGTATTTGCATCGTGCCGAGCTGTCGAGCGTTTGAGACGACTTCGCGCTTGTTTTCGTATGCACAAACACTGCATGCGGATGCGTCGGATGCCGCGCGGCTACTGGCGGGGCAAGCGCTGGTAGCCTGTTATTATTTTGTAAACTATTGGCTGCAGCCATATACCTACAAACAGCGCACCCGCGCAGTGCACCGCACGAGCGCTGCGTATCTCTTTGGCAGTCTGGCAAAGACTCATTTAATTTTAGTGACTACTTGATACTTGATGGCACGGGCTGTTTCCGCAACTCCACGTCTTGGCGTGTATTTTGCGTGCGGGTGGGAATGGTGTCTTCATTCGAGCCACCCCAGCTCTTCGAGGAAGGCCAGCAGACTCTTGATGTGGCCCACGGCCTCCCTCAGGGTGCTGTATCTGGTCAGGTACTGCTGCCTGTACTGTGCGACCACAGGGCAGTCGAGGAGCAGGTGGGCTGCCGTCTCGTCTGCTGCCATACAGGCCCTGCACAGCGGGCTGTCGGTGATACCTATAGTAAATAGGTGTTTATTAAAGAATCCGTGTCCTGTGTAGGCGGCCGTGACTGTCCGTAGTTGTTGTTTGGACAGCCGGAGGATTTGTTTGGCTATCTTACCGTCTACTGCGGGAAGAGCCTCCTTGGCCTGCCTACATGTTTCAATACCAATCCAGGACTGGTTGTGTTTGGTCCTGGTCCTATTTCTTACCAGGTTGCGATAAAAACCAGAAGGGAGGGGAATTATGGGCTCGGGTCCCACCACCTCTAAAGTGGCCCCTCTTCTGGCGAGTACGTCGGCTGCGTCATTCCCTCTTGAGCCACTGTGGCCCTTGATCCATTGCAGTATTGATGACTTGATTAATTTTAGTGACGCAACGATAACAATAAAATAATTCGTCGGCATCGACACTCTGCGATATGCCTAAATAATATTATTCCTTTTTATTTTTTTTATGACACACTGGTATTACACTGATTACACTTTCTTATACTTGTAATATTTATTAGTTTATGTACTCCTTTTTGTGTGTATATTTATTTTTATCTGTGTTTATGTAAGTACCTATACCATTTATAATAAAAAAGTTATATAAGTACATATGTGTAATTCTGTATTTCTATTGTATTCTGTACTTATATTGTTTCTTTGATATCGCATGCGTGAGTCACTAGAGGGCCTGGTTGAAAATCGGCGCCAGGCATTCGTCTGGCATTATGCCGAACTGGGTCCCATTTTGACTACACGACTTACTTTTTTTACTACTTACTCTGTTTATTTTTAAGTTTATTTTCCTTCCTTTTTGTTAATTAATTTTTTGTTCTTATTCTTAATGATATTTTATTTGTGATTTGTTTTATTCTCTTTTCTTTTTTATTTGTTAGTATTTTTTGTGTTTCTTTAGAATATTAGTATGTTTACGTGTATGTCAAAATAAACTATTTTCATTCATTCATTTCACTATGGTTGTTAATATACGTATATTTGTATATCAATATGTGTCAAAATTTCAGAAAAATAATATGCACACAGTATTTGACATTGCCTTAGCGACTAATATTCGCTGTAATAGTTCATATTTTTTAAGTGGAACTGGTGGACGTCATAATAATGCGATGTAAAAGGGCGACAAATAGATAGCGTGATGTATATATATATATATATATATATATATATTATATATATATACATCACGCTATCTATTTGTCGCCCTTTTACATCGCATTATTATGACGTCCACCAGTTCCACTTAAAAAATCTGTGTGTAATCATATATATATATGTATATGTATATGTATATATATATGTATTGTTAGGACCATTTCGTAAACAAAATATATGGGCCTAATATAAAATATTGTCCTCTGTTACAATATCTTTTAAAAATGGTAAACCCAATTATACGTTCATCAACTTAAATTCACTTATAAATACAGCTCCAGCGGATACCCTCAAACGGCGAAAATATGTAAATCTAATAGGAGATTATGTATTTGAGCCGTTTGGAGTCGAACCCTTGGGACCATGGGATCCATATGCGAGATCTCTTTTTAGAGATCTTTCAAAGAAACTGGTTAGCACCTCGTGTGACCAAAAGGCTGGCCTGTATTTCGCACAAAAGATCAGCATTGCCATACAACGTGGTAATGCTGCTAGCATCCCGGGCACGCTTCCAATCGATGGCGATGTGATGGATTTCCATGACGGCCTTAAAAATTTGCTTTTCCTTTTTTATGGATTGCTTTTATATGTCAGTTATTTAAGTATAGAAATTATTGTTTTAATTTATGTGTTAATAGCTACTTATTTATAGTTAGTTTTAATTCAAATGCATTTATAAAAACTGTCTCGTCATTTATGTAATATAAATTGTGTTTTTTTATTGTATGTTCAAACGCAAAGTATTTTATACAGACACAGGCGAATCGCTACTAATAATACTATGAGGAAAAACCGCCTAAAAGTCAGAGCGCTGTAACTATGTAATCTACATGCAACAGATAAAGTAGTAAGCGTAATTGAAATTAATATAAACGAAAGATATTTTTGGTTGAAATAATATTCAAGATCAAAATAAATTTCGTGAGAATTTTACATTCCAATTTTGCTGTCGAAGTAATGGAATCGACGTTATTGGACAACTGAAATACTGAATTCCATTGACGGAAAAAGGTGCGGATGGGGTGCTAAATGTCTCTTCCAACTCATAAATCTTCCATTAAAATGTAGACAGTAATTGAGCGTACAAATTATAATAGCTTGGACATGAAACAATTTTAAAAGAAAATCTTAGCCCTTAAGTGACTTTTTAAGGAGAGATACTTAGTTATAACTACTAATCTTCTTTGTACCTGTATGAGATATTTTTATACCTGAAGTCAAATTTCTTTAAATTGGTTAAATCAGCTACTGTAAGCGTTGGATTAAATTAAAATAATGGATGTTGTAGACCATAACAACCTGTTTTGTATGAAGTGTCTGGAGGTTCATACTAGTTCAAAATTATGTTTAGACTGTCTGCTTGTATTATTAAACTTACCTATTATAAATAAAATAATCAGTGTTTACAGAACAGTTCGACAAAGATAGCTGAGTAGTTCTCAACCAAACTATCTTAACAATGATTCATGGCATGGCATTTTTATTGATTGCTCACCATGATTCCTTTTTAGGCCTATTTTTTAGTTAGTATTATTTATCTTATAAGAATAAACAGACATTGTTGTACCGACAGTGAAAACGACTTAACGTATCACAAAATATACATCGCTCGAAATTAAAGATTCGAATGCACAAATACCCGTTGGCAATAGTTGAACCAAGCATGCAAGGCAACCTGATCGGAAACGTCATCTTTTTTGACGAGGGCATAAGTACCTACATCATAATACCGTCCAAACATGTTGCATCTATCCCAGTTTTTGCAAAAATAAAACATCCACCATAACCTTGAAGCTAACAAACTACACAGATATTTTTGCAAAAGTACTTAATTTAATACAATGTCATCATGTACATACACACGTCTACTTGTCAAGCCAGACACTTTGACCTTTTTAACTGCATTGTAAGTCGGAACATTGCATTAATTAGTACTAAGTCACACGCTGTTCCACATGCATTCATAGTTCACGGATCTCCGTTGGAAATCATATATTTTTCACAACATCGTGACACATCGGTCGGTCGGTTTTTTTTTACTTTAAATTACATTGGAGATGTTAATTGATTTTAAACTTCGTTATGCGATTTATGTACATCATACAAAATAAATTAGCGGGTCTAAATCGTGTACAATTCACTTATTTAAAATATACATATTTTTATGAAATTTATTAAAGATTAACACATAAAATAGGTTTAAAAATTGTACACAGTAATAATTATGAATATTTAAAAACCTTTCAAGCATTGTTCGAACACCCGTTTGTTCAGCTGGCCAACTAAGAGATCACACTTAAGGGATTGCAACTTTTTAATAATATCCATCTTAATAAAATAAAAAATCCATTTTAATAAAATCCAAATATTTGTGTACATTTTGATTCACTTTACATTCTTAGAGCGTTCAGTAATAAAAAGTTAAAGAGAAATAAATGTAGGCCTGTGTGCTCTCCGTTTGTCATCGCACAAAACGATTTTATTGCATTAACAAAGTAGCTCAGAATTAATCACAGATTTATAATATTGTCTGCGCTGCATAAACGCCTGATCATTTTAAATGGCATCAAGTTACTCGTTTAAGTAATACTGTACCTGACTCCTAAATTTATTTTACTTACACCCGCACATATTTTTGTTATTCGATTTCTAATTTTGTTACGCTGGCATCAATACGTAAAAACTGCGAATCATTGTAATACTTAATGACAAAAAAGCAAGATTAAAGCTGTTATCAACGGAATCTGAGGTTTTCATTACAAAACTTTGTCTACTATTACACATTAAAATTGGCGACCGCGACATCACGGATTTGCAAAATTCGGATCGAAGTACGAAAACAAAGAATTCTCGTCAAAAGGAAATCTACCAAAGATTGATTGTGGAGGACTACAGACGCAGGAACACTATCAAAGAAGACAACTAAGCCAGCCAGGTCGGTCAGCAGAAAGCGCCGCGCCCAGCCTTAGCTTCTACGACGACGCCACGTCGGGGTTCACCGTCAGCCTGCCACGCCAGTTCGAGGATTCCGTCAACATTTGTAGAACAGCTCGTGTTTCTATCAGTGCCAACAGCCATCAGCGAGGACCAATGCAGCCGGAAGCAGCCGTCTCGCCTATCAGTTAAGTGCCATTCCCATAGTTTACCCTAACACCTAAACCTATTTTTCCTATCAAAAGGGTCGCTGTTTGGTACATTCCACTTGTGTATTTCATTAGTTCAACAAAGTATCTAGCTAATTTAAAGCTTATTTCAAGTAAACAACCAGTAAATATAGAAAAATAGTGTAATTAAAATTCATTGTTCAGTGTGACAACTACCTACGTCATCATTTGTAAAATTATAAATTCTTAAAATACCAGTACATTCCTTAAAATAAGTTCATAAATGAACAATACTTGAGTATCTAAACACCAATTAGTAATATTGCCAATTTTTCTCATAGACACCCTCCCAATAGTTCGTGCCATTATTGTAGTTAACATTATTTCAAATATTTTGGGCCGACTATTCCAGAAACTCCATCGCTGCCTGACGCTGCCAGCTACCGCTAGCCGCGTTCGGGTGACGTCGGTGCATCGTCGTGCTGCCGAGCTGCAGTCGCGTGGCTGCGTTCGGGCCCCAGGTGCCGCCGAAGGAGTATCAGATAAGATTCTAAACATATAACTTTATTCCTTCATTTTGCGTTACTGTTTAGAACTCAATTAACAATAAGCATTTTTCGTAAAGTTCTCAGTGCTAGTTTATCGTTTGTTGTTGCTATTAGTATTTAACAAAATGTCTTTAAGCGAAGATAAAGACTGTAATGCAAAACAATTGAAGGAACTGTTTGCTAAGCGTAGCTCGGTCAAAGGTCGTTTAACAAAGTTTAAAAAATATTTAGATGGAGTATGCTCTTCAAAATTGAATAAAACCCAAATTAAAGAGTTAGAAATTAGTATTGGTAAAATACGAGCTATGTCTAGCAAATTTGATGAACTACAGGCTCAGATTGAGGTCATTAATTGCGATAATATGGACTCCGAGATCGACGAACGTGATGAAATTGAGCAGATCTTCACTTCACATCTTGCAATTGCTGAAGAGCAACTTGATAAGTACAAAAATACTTCAAACGAATCTGATTTGCACAATTCATCACAATGTCATAACGATCTGTCATCTCAATGTCATCATGTTGATTTTAAATTACCACAAATACAAATCGCAAAGTTTGATGGCGCTTATTTCCGCTGGCTTGAGTTCCGAGATACCTATTTATCGCTTATTCATAACAATGAACGCATTAAACCTATTCACAAGTTCCATTATTTGGTATCGTATCTTGAAAAGGAAGCCGCGCGAATTATTTCCAATTTAGAGATTTCTGAAAATAATTATAAAACTGCATGGCAGCTTTTGTGCGATCGTTACGATAACAAGCGCCAACTTATAAATCAACACCTTAATTCATTGATATATTTCGAATCAACACAACAACAACACAAACGTGAATCGGACAAATCACTGAGGTTTCTAGTTGACCACGTAACTAAAAACTTGCGAGCATTGTCAAGTTTAGCAACGAAAGATGAACTGCTTGAAATGATAATTATTAAAATTCTTATACCAAAATTAGATAATCGTACTGCCATGAAGTGGGAAGAACATCGTAATAATTTGTCCAATCTCCCTGCTTTAAAGGATTTCAAAAAATTCCTAACTGATCGCGCTGATGTGTTAGAAACTATGAATCAAAACAAGTCTGATATACCCAAGGTCACACAATCACGTCAAAACAATAATAACAATTCTCGTAGTACTAAATCCTTTTCATCTACAGTTCAGAACACCGGCTCTGTCGCTAAGCAGTGCGTTGTCTGTAAGGGTGACCACTGGATATACGACTGCCCTACATTCCTTGCGAAGAGCGTTCAGGAACGACGAGATGAAGCATTTAAGTTGCACTTATGCTCCAATTGTTTACGAACTGGGCATCGTGCACGTGACTGCAAGTTGGGTCCCTGTCGTGAGTGCAAGCGTAGGCACAATTCACTCTTGCATTCCCCTAATTTAAACAATACTAGTGCAAGTAATGCTAGTACAGTCAGCAGCAATAATACCAACACAGATCGTGGTTCAACTGAAATATCAGTAAATAATTCTATTAGTGATAATTTTATAGAAAATCACATTCTTTTATCAACAGCTATGGTTAATGTTATCAATCCACAAACAAACAAACAATTTCGAGTGCGTGCTTTGTTAGACTGTGGCAGTCAGTCTTCATTTATTAGCCAGTCACTTATGAACAAGTTATCATTACAGGTATGTGCTATTAATACTATAAACGTTATCGGTATAGGCAACAACTTAGCGGAATACGTAAACAAAAGTTGTATTGCCCGATTAAATTCTCTTAATGATGACTATAGTGTTGTACAGTCATTTTATGTATTAAACCAATTAACAAGTGTTATTCCAAAACAATCTATAGACATTAGTCAATTAAATATTCCAACCAACCTACAGCTAGCTGATCCTAGCTTTAATCGGCCTTCAGCCATAGACGTCTTGATAGGTGCAGACCTGTTGTGGGACCTACTCGGATGTGATCA
The DNA here is from genome assembly GCA_944739405.2 of Euclidia mi. Lineage (NCBI taxonomy): Eukaryota > Metazoa > Arthropoda > Insecta > Lepidoptera > Erebidae > Euclidia > Euclidia mi. Next base: position 113,121,794 of record OX123183.2, read on the forward strand.
GCTTGCATTAGGTACTAATATGCCCCAGCTTCGTAGCTCAAAGCTAGGTTGGCTCGTTGCCGGCCCAATTTCTCCAAATGTAAGGAATTGTTCGTCACCTAAAAATATTCCGTGTCATGTTTCAATTAGTGATAGTGACGAATGCAATAATTCCAATATTGATTCTCATTTGAAAAGGTTTTGGGAACTTGAGCAGGTTCCAGATAAGCAATATTTTAGCAAAATTGAGCAGGCATGTGAAGACCATTTTTATCGTAATACTTATCGTTTAGAATCGGGTAGATTTTGTGTGAGGCTGCCCCTAATTGATAATCCAGATTGTTTAGGAGATTCTTACGCTATGGCTAAAAAACGATTGTTGTATTTAGAAAGACGTTTCCGTAAGAATCCAGAATTAAAGTTGAAATATTGCAATTTCATTCAAGAATATTTAGAGTTAGGTCATTTAGAGGAATGTCCGACTACTAATCCCGTTCCATCCTATTATCTTTGCCATCATGCAGTATATAAGCAAAACAGTGAAACGACAAAGACTCGTGTTGTCTTTGATGGATCGGCACGAACTTCCTCAGGTTTCTCTCTGAACGATCTGCAGATGGTCGGTCCCAATGTTCAAGACTCAATCTTTTCTATTTTGATTCGAGCTCGTCAGTACAAATATATTTTGACAGCTGATATTGAAAAATTCTTTAGAATGGTTGAATTAAATGAAAAGGATCGTAATTTACAATTAATACTTTGGAGAAGTGATGAGTCCAATCCTATCAAAACTTTACGTTTGAAAACCGTAACTTATGGTCTTGCAAGTGCTACATATTTGAGCACCAAGTGTTTGTCAGTATTGGCAGAGAATTGCGATGACCAGCTTATAGGTAACATTATTAAACACGACCATTACGTCGACGATCTGGTCACCGGATCAAACGACGAGTCCAAGCTATTATACATTCAACGCAAGGTGTCGGACACTTTAAAGTCAGGTGGGTTTAAACTACGTAAATTCAGATCGAATTTACCAAGCATTTTATCATCATCAGTCATTGATCAGAATGATAAGGTTAGTTTAAGTGAATCTAATAATACTTTAGGATTAAATTGGAATCCTAAAACCGATACCCTTCAAATATCGATTGAGATTCCCAATAAAAATGATGTGGTTACCAAGCGATCGATACTGTCTGCATCATTCAAGATTTTTGATCCTCTTGGAATTCTCAGTCCATGTGTAATTATACCTAAAATGTTACTTCAGTCCTTATGGCTGAACAAGAAGGGTTGGGATGAACCAGTTAGTTCCGATATCCTGGAATCCTGGAACAAGTTCATTGGCAATTTACATTTTTTATCAGATTTACAGATCCCGCGCTTAACACTATGCGAAGCTCCTAATTATATAGAAATACATACCTTTAGTGATGCTTCTCAAGTCGCTTACGGTGCCTGTGTGTACCTACGGTCACACAACTTAGCTGGCGAGGTAAAGGTAAATTTACTGTGTGCTAAGTCTAAGGTGGCGCCGTTGAAACCGATAACAATACCGCGTCTGGAGCTTTGCGCTGCGCTATTAGCTGCAATATTGTGTAAGACAGTTACCAGCTCTCTGCGATGTGATGTCAATCGCATCATTTACTGGTGCGATTCCAGCGTTGTCCTCAGCTGGTTAAATGGTAATTCTGCAAAGTTAAAAACGTTTGTAGCTAATAGGGTAGCCGAAATTAATGAACTTACCGATAGTTCGTCGTGGCGCTATGTGCCGACTGATCAGAATCCAGCTGACCTGATCTCAAGGGGCGTGAGCCCAGATCAAATCATCAATTCTAATTTCTGGTGGTCAGGTCCAAGCTTTCTAATACAGCCTGAATCCGATTGGCCCTATTTAAAGAAATTAATAAATGAATCAGACTTACCTGAGATGAAGTCCACTTCCGCTGTTGTCCTGGAACCAGCAACAGAAATTCTAAAAATAGATAAGTTTTCATCGTTTTTAAAACTGAGACGTGTATTTGCGTATGTCAATAGATTCATACATAACATAAGATATAAATGTCCTAAAGATAAATTATTTGGTAAATTAAATGTTAGCGAATTAGAATTATCTTTTATTAGCTTATGTAAAATTGCTCAGCAAACTTCATTTACTCTAGAGTACAATCTTTTGTTAAAAAATAAAACTTTAAGTAGCAAGTCAACACTTTTGTCACTTTCACCCTTTTTGGATGATGACAAGGTGATGAGGGTCGGTGGTAGGATAGAATTATCTAATTACAATTATACTAAAAAACATCCTATACTTTTACACGCTTCTCATCCACTCACTAAATTGTATTTTAAATATGAACACTTACACAATATGCATGCTGGGCCTCAGCTGTTGCTGGCCTGTGTAAGAGAGACTGTGTGGCCTATAAATGGTAGGCATTTGGCCCGCCGCACAGTACATGTTTGTGTTCGATGTAGACGTATACAAGGTAAAACATTAACTCCCATGATGGGAAATTTACCTGCACAGCGCATCATACCTGATTTTCCATTCCGTACTGTGGGAGTTGACTTCGCTGGTCCGTTCCTAACACTAAATAGAAAGGGTCGAGGTGCACGACTAATTAAAACCTATTTATGTTTGTTTGTATGTTTTCGCTATAAGTGTGTGCACCTGGAAGCCGTCAGTGATTTGTCCAAGGACGCGTTTATCATGACGTTACGCAGATTTATATCGCGTCGAGGTAAGCCAGCGGAGATATTTTGCGATAACGGTCGCAACTTTGTTGCGGCAGCTAAAGAGATTGGCAATTTTCTTAAAACTAATCATGAACCTGTAGTTAATTTTGCTACCAATGAAGGCATAAAGTTTGTGTTTTCTCCCACGTATGCTCCACATTTCGGCGGCATCTGGGAAGCCGGCGTTAAATCCGCGAAATACCATTTAAAACGCGTTATGGGGAACCATCATTTAACGTTTGAGGAGATATGTACTCTCTTCACACAAGTGGAAGCTGTGCTTAATAGTCGACCTTTGTGCCCACTCTCCCCTTCCCCTAACGATTACCATTTCCTATCTCCCGGTCACTTTCTGATAGGGCGTGCCCAAAATGCATTGCCTGGTCCATCGCTCGAGCACGAGAACCAGAACAACCTTCAACGTTACTTGAAGCTTGAACAGATTCATCGGCATTTTTGGCAGCGCTGGGAAAAGGAATATATAGCAGAACTACAACAGCGCTCCAAATGGCGCATTAATTCAGCGTCCCTTCAAGTTGGAGATTTAGTTCTTCTCCAGGAGGATAACGTCCCACCACTGAGCTGGCGAATGGAACGAGTCAGCCGCCTGTTCCCTGGAACCGACGGCGTCACACGAGTCGCAGACGTGGAGACTACCAGAGGCTGCTTCAGGAGGCCTCTCACACAGATCTGCCCCTTGCCTACATCTTTACCGGATGACGACTAACGCAGTTGAAAGGAGTCTTTCAACGGGGGGGAAGATGTCTGCGCTGCATAAACGCCTGATCATTTTAAATGGCATCAAGTTACTCGTTTAAGTAATACTGTACCTGACTCCTAAATTTATTTTACTTACACCCGCACATATTTTTGTTATTCGATTTCTAATTTTGTTACGCTGGCATCAATACGTAAAAACTGCGAATCATTGTAATACTTAATGACAAAAAAGCAAGATTAAAGCTGTTATCAACGGAATCTGAGGTTTTCATTACAAAACTTTGTCTACTATTACACAAATATTATCGTGCTTGAAGTAAATTCATAAGTACATATTTTAGTCTATATGTAGTAATAAGGATGACTTGAAAGTGATAATTAGAAATAAATACCACTGGTAGATAAGTACCTACCCTACTCCTACTACCTTGACCATGAAATCATGTTACAGGTCAATAAGTAATCAATCATCATCAAGTACACTATTCGCCCGCTGAATCTTGCCAAAGGCAGTCGGAATGGAAATAAACTAAGTCCACATTTAATATAAAAGTGACCAAGTATGTGCAATTGTAGTACTCTAATGAAATGGAAATCCAAAACAACCAAGGAGAGGGATTATCAACATTCAGATAAAACAAACGTAATCTTACATTCGTATTGCTGAAAGATGTGATGTGAATGTTTCGTACTTGAACACCCATAATTTCAATATATAATTATGTATGTTTAAGAAAATAGTCGTTGAATTAAGAACCTCTTCCTTTTTAATATCACATAAAAATTCAATCCTATTTGTGTATGACGAACACAATAAAATTTTCCGTGTCGCTAGTTTTTACCCAAACAAAACATTCTGTGCCAGTCAGAAGGTCAAACAAAACTCAAAATTATACTAGAAGACCAACTACACATAAGACACTACAAAAATAGTAAGTAAATTGTTTATAACACTGTTAAATAATAGTTATATATGTAAATAATTTTGGATAATTAAGAAATATGCCAGGATTTTAACAGGACAGATAAAGATTTCCTTCATCTCATTCCCTGGGTGAAAATACCAGATTTAAATTAATTTTCAACAGCAAAGACTTGAGTTAAGCTTACTTTGAGCTGTTTTTGCTTCGTTAGGGGAAAAGCTGCATTGTACAAAAGAGCTCGGCGAAAACCGAGGATAATGTTACCCTTTATACCTAAAATGACATGAAATTGGAAGTACATGGGAATTATATTGGCTTAGAGAGTCTTTGTAGTATTTGTGAAAATACTCCAAAGGATTAACGCATCGGGTTCTGTCCTTTATTCGTATTGTTTTAGGCAACATTCGTCTTGATAAGCTAATGATACAGGTTCTTAAATACACCGAAAAATGAGAACAAATTAGGCTTCGCGATAATGAAAGTTTTTTTAGGGTTCCGTACCTAAAAGGTAAGAAACGGGACCCTATTGCTAAGCCTCCGCTGTCTTTCTGTCTGTCTATCTGTCTGTCACCAGGCTGTATCTCATAAACCGTGATAGCTAGAAAGCTGAAAGCCTATACAATAAATGTGTTTTTTTTTCGTTTTTTTTGCTCAAAATGACTAACGGTAACAGGTAGACGCATAAAATTTTCACAGAATATGTAGTTGTATATTACCTTTCAAAATAAATAATTAAATGAAAAAAAGTAAATAATAAAGGGCTCCCATGCAACAAAAGTAATTTTGAGCAATTTGTTACTCGATCTTTATAAACAGGTAGAAACTTAAAAATATTTAAGTATACATACAGCTAACCTGATTTTCTTTTATAGATGATGGTACGGAACCCTTCGTGCGCGAGTCCGCCTCGCACTTGTCCATTTTTTTTAAACCTTAGTGAACAAACAAGTTTAATAGTTAGCATTACTATGAGATAATGTAATCCGTGACTTTCTATGTTTCGGTACTAAAATCTAGGTGCAGTAGTCTAATCTAGGCGTACCTCGCATTAGTTCCTTTGTAAGCTTTTAATAAAGCTCTCTACAAAAATTATATAGCGTTAAGAAGTGAGGCGTCATAAAATATAATGATAATAGCCACTATTGAATAATTCCCGAGTTGATTATTTCCACCACAACAACTTGTAATGGAATCCAATCAACTTGAATAAATTGCATTAAAACTAGTGCCACAGCGGCGGCCATTCCGACATTGAGCATTTCATGGAAGATAAAACCACTCCAGTGCACGCAACAGTCAATAAATTAAACCTAATTTATACATTTTACTGAAACGAATTTAATTATACAGTTGCTCACGCCACTGTCTGCCACGTTTTCACATATTGTTTGTGTTGTCTTTAAAATATATTATTCTCGTCAGAATCATCCCACATGGAATTCGTCGGCCGTTTTTTATGTGGTGAATCTTCAGAAGCTTCAGAGTCGTCTAAATAGATTCTTCTCTTCTGGGGTTTATGCCTTTGGTTAAATATATCGATAGAAAGATCTATAGTCAGTCTATCTGAGAGGCCTGGTAAATTTGGCTCAGTTGGAGCCTAAGGAGTAACTGGAGCCACATTATGAAATAATTAAAAAGCGAATAATGCTATTGTTTTTTTAGGGTTCCGTACGGAAAAGGTAAAAGACGGGACCCTATTACTAAGCCTCCGCTGTCTATCTGTCACCAGGCTGTATCTCTTAGCCGTGACAGCTAGAAAGCTGACATTTTCACAAATTATGTTTTTCGGTTGCCGCTATAACAACAAATACTAAAAATAAAAAAAATAAAAATATTAAGGGGGAGTCCCAGACAAAACACGTGTTTTTCTCGTATTTTTTGCTCAAAATTACTAACTGTTACAGGTAGACGCTTTAAATTTTCACAGAATATGAGGTTGTATATTACCTTCCAAATAAATAAAGTAAATAATAAAGGGGGGCTTCCATACAACAAACGTATTTTTAAGCAATTTATTACTTGATCTTAATAAACAGGTAGAAACTAAAAAAAATTAAGTATACATACAATACGATGATGGTACGGAACCCTTCGCGTGCGAGTCCGACTTGCACTTGCCAATTTTTTTTCAGATACAGTGAATTTCTTTTGCCTTTCACTTCTGTTGACAAAGTCAAAGTCAAACTTCTTTATTTGCCAGAATGTAGGTATACAGAGTATGATCTTTAATATAAAATGGCCCATTTACATTGTACCATTACATATGGAATGCAAATATTTGTTTTAGTACATAAACATAAATGATATTATTTTAATGTTAATTATTTTAAAACCTTAATAAAACAACAAATTAATATGAACTCCTGTAAATCATAATTGTGATACTAATTAATTAAACAATGTCAAGGTAATAATTATGTATGTCTGTTCAAGAGATAGATTTAATTTTAAATGCAATTGAAGACACGACTGAATAAATTTTCGGTGGTTTTAGAGCTATTTAATATTGAAAATGGTAACTTCGCAATTTATTGACAGTAATTTTCGTTTTTTTTTACAATTGTGTTTATGACATGAAATGGTATTTAAAATTTAGCGGTAAGATGTATATGTTATATTAAGAGTAAATTAATAAGATTGTATCTCAAAAAGTAATTAATTTATTTCTATACATATAATTATCCACATATCATTCCTATCCATCTCAAGGTTACCCCGAAGAGAACACCAATGGCGATAGGGCAGCTGATTTTTCAATTTACATACATCTTAATTTTAAGACACTTATAAAATGCTATTTGGGTATGATATTACCTAGACATGAATAAATCAGGGCCCTCCGGTACGGGTGCCTCGGATATCGGAGCCCTAAGAAAATAACCGTGTTTTCCCTTAGAGCCGGCCTGTAGCGGCCAAATAACTTTTGGTGGAAATAAGATACGAGATATTTGAAATGGAAATTATTCCACACCAAAATATACCTCAAAATTGAATTTTAACAAAATTATAATACCTAGATGTAAATAAAGGAATGTTTTTGTGTCATACAGAACAAAAACTACATAAAAAGAGGCCATTAATAATGAATAATCACCTGTGTACTAGGGAACCTCGTACTACGTATACTCGTCTAAAAAAACTAACCACAATCACAAACACCGCTGCATATTCTTAGCATGGGTAGAAGGTAGTGATCATTATTATTGAATTTATATTTAATTACATTACTATAAAAACCGTACGAAAACACCAATAAATCAGAGCAAAATATTCAACACGAATGACATAACAGATAAAAAATGTGTTGCAAATGGTTTGAAAAAATATTTTTACTATCGATTAAAAAACAAAACGATTTTTACCGATTAATAATTATGGAATATATAATAAATTATATATTTCTTGATTCTTTTTACGAATATATTTATGAAGTAACTAAAAGATATTGTTTTCTTATATAATAATAAAAATATTATTTCCTCAAAACAATTTCTGCCTACCATACTTCATTTTATTTTTAATGCTGGCAGCATAAGACATTCATCCGCTATTACCATAGACTATTCAAAATAATAATCTTTAAAAACTAAATTCTTTCACCGAAGCTCTATCAAGAAACGAAAACGAAGTATAAATTTTAAAAATTACATGTTTAATTTTAACGATTCACAATTTTCTGGCCGCTACAGGCCGTATTTGGTATTTCTCCTTTCAGCTTCCTGCGCCTGATAGTTTTGGCTGCAGCTTGTCTGTCAGTCAGTCAGTTACGCAAGGATTTTATAAACATATATACAGATTACCGTCATGCGCATTATAACCTAAATAATAATTATTATTTACCAATATTCTCCATTTCTATACTAACCTACTAGTATTTTGACTAATGTTTAAGATCTCAATCACATATTACTAACACAATCCGACATTTTGGCTTGAGTAATATTATACCGGCCGTCCGTCACCAGGCGATTTGATACGTTATGATTTTTTTAATTATTTATAGTCTCACGCCTGTATCTTACATTTTCCTTAAATTATATTAATCTAAAACTACTACTACTACTTTGAGCTAAATTATCATGATCATAAGAAATAACAAAACGATAAAACAAAAATGAATTGTTTTTACCGCAAGAAAGAAACAGCAAAAGGTGTTTATGCAGGCAGAAGATTGTTTGCGTCAGTTTTCACCCCCTGTAGCTTGACGGATTAACTCAGGAAAGAGAGTAATGTCTCTCTAAGTTACAGACATTTGTTATGGTACATAAACAGGAGTTAATTTCGAGACTGCAATTGATTAAAAACATATTAAGGAAGAATGATATAAGAAGACGAAAAAGATGGCGTGAGTATAAGTGCTCGGCCACAGTGAAAGGCGGGCGCGGGTGGGGGCGCGACGCGGGAAACTCAAACATATGGAACTCTATAGGCGTGTCCGTAGTGAGCGAGCGGGGCGGCGAGCGGTGCAGCGCGGGGAGCACGCGGGCAACTCAAACCATAGGACTTTCATACAAGTGTCCGTAGTGAATGCGCGGGTGGCAAGCGGGAAACAATGCGGAGCGTGCGGATCTCAAACTTTTATGCGTAATTATGAAATCAAGTGCGAGTCGAACTCCCTCATCAAGGTTAACGTAGTAGAGGGATTCACTTAACATAAACATCACATAGCCCCCTAGCCAAATATCACTAAAAATTTTTCGCCAGCAAAAATTACTTTGCTGTCCGTAGTGTTTGTGTATCGATATTGTTTATTGATATTGAGCACCAAGGGTTTTGGGAAGCAAAATTTAAATTTAAAAATCTCCATAGGCACCCCGCTAGTATAAGACAGATATATATTTTTTTGTATATAAATCATAAAGCGATCCACAGAGTACAACTACTTACCAATTTTGAAATTTGTAGTCTTAATAGTTTCGGCATAAAGTGGCTGTGACATAGAAACGGATACACAGACAGACATAGCGAATCTATCAGGGGTTCAGTTTTAAGCCTCCTAAGCCTTTGGCTAGGGAACCCTAAAGATAGGTTACTTACATATCAGTAAATCTTCAGAAATACTCTCATCATCATCATCAGCCTGTAACAGTCCACTGCTGGACTAGGCCTCTCCTTTGAAAGGAGGAATTGGCCTACTATACCACGTTGGCCAAACGGGTTGGTATAGGGTTTGTATCAAGTTTTCCTTCTCTTACAGTGCTGTTCTCTGTATAATATGGTCCCTCTGTCGGCTCTTACGACACCCATGGGATGATATGGGGTGGTGACATTCCGTATTCTTAATCCGTCACCACACGGATACAGAAATACTCTACTAATATTATAAATGCGAAAGTGTTTATAGATATATATTCGGTATATCTGTATAATGGTAGATAATGTCATGGATACTGACCGAATTACTTTGTACTCTATAGAGTTTCTGAACTCTTTAGACTAATCAGGAGTATCACACAACTTGAGACTAAAAGTAAATTAATGTTACCCCGACTTCTACGCGCGCGAAGCCGCGGGCAAAAGCTAGTACTATATAATGATGAAATTAAAAATGCAAAGTATCTATATAAAATCTAATTTATTTTATTTATTTACATTACCACATATCTCTTTTTAACCCTTCCAGTCGTTCCTGAAGTAACTAGAATTTCCAATTTTTATTCAAAATATATATTTTTTTAATATTTGCCAGATATTTATAAACATTTTCCAAATATCATGAAAACCAAAATTATTATAACAGTTATAAATGTAATTTGAACCCACGCCCTCAGACCGTGAGGCGGTTGTATTATCCGCACGGCTACAGCCTTGTTATCAATTAGTTGCGAATTTGGTGAACAATTTACATAGTGTTACTATGGTGAGTGTTAATGTCATCTAACTGTAAACTCATATTAATCTAGCCGCGATCCTAAATTTGACAAACACTGTACACCGCACCCGCGAACGCGCTACTACGGACACATGAAGACGCGCGGCGCCGCGCGCGGCCCGCGCGCGGTCTGCCCGCTCTACTATGACCAAGCACATTATTATTATTTTCCCTGTTTTAGAACCGTGGGAGCAACAACGAAGTTTTATGTTTGATTAAAGAGTAAATTTTCCATAGTCCAAATTTGATTAGTTTGTGCTAAGGACGCAAAAAATCGATCTGATAAAACCTTTATAAGTGTTCAATTAATTATACTTATAAACCAAATAAATTCGATATTAAACATGTGGTATTTATAAAATTTAGTTTTTTTTAAATCAGTTTGGCACTATCGGTTTAGAACTAAATTCTAATAAATGTGAATTTTTCATAAATTACACATGAGAACACTTTTCGGTACTTTCAAAATTTTATTCTTTGACGCCAAATATAAAAGTTATCAATAAATCTTCATTTCGCCTTCTTGGGTCCCCCATTTTTGAAGAAGCTTTTGAAAAATTTTGTTAATGAGAAAATTCAAAATTTCTGTGAATCTTCAGAACGGCTATGCAAAATCAATTTACATTCGGCTTACACAATTATTTGGCATTGCCTCTTCACTCCAAAATTCAAACATTTTCTGCGGTCATCTCCCTTTTGGAAACATTCATCTCTTTTGGAAACCATAGATAATGTAATTCGAGACACTTTGAGCAAAATTCTAAATAACATAATGGAAGGAAAAAGGAACCCACCAAGCACCCTCGGGTTGCCCACTCCAACTATTGCAATAGAAAAAGGTGGACAATACCGAACTCCTCTAAAGACAAAGGATAAGGGATACATGGAATAAAGCGGAAAGGGGTTCCAGGAAAATACCTGACGTGCAGTATCCCGCTCTATGCGCCGACTATGCTTCGACACGTGTTTTGTCTCTCCACGAGGCATCCTCAGGACCGATGGGCAACGTCTGAGCGCTGTTCTACCGCATGCATGCCTTTTATGTGCTCGTACTTTCTAATTTCTCCCGTCATTCGACTGGTGAGCGTCATTATCACGATATGCTTACAAATTCAGCAGAGGGGACCCGTTGAAGTTAGTTTGTTCGTTTAGTCATGTATTTTTGTCTCGTTTTAATATCTCTAATTGTTCCAATACGCACATTCTGAAACCTTTTTGGCACGTGTGTATGACGTCAAAAGAATGTCCGCTATTTAAACTGTGACCCGTGTGGAGTAAATGCTCTGCAAAATGCGACTTTTCAGGCTGGTTGTTTCTATATGCCGCTAAGTGTTCTTTATATCGCAGCTCAAAGCTTCTACCCGTTTGTCCTATGTACTTATGTTGGCATTGGTCGCACGATAAACAGTAAATACCGGACTTTTTGTTTTTACATACTTTATCTTTACCATTACACAGAAACTTTAGCGTCTTATATGGTTTATAGGCCGATCTTATACCGTTTCTTCTCAGTATACGCGCCATACGTTCAGTTATGCTATAAACCGAAATAGGTAAGCACAGCAGTGTTCTTCACGGGATCTTTTATGGACGGATATAAAAGCGACTTGGCCAAACTATGTTGTTTCCCTCGAATCAACTTATCAATTAAACGTTTACTATACCCATTCACTTGAGCTATATAATAAATAGTATTTAATTTTTTGCTATATGATTCTACACTCAGTGGCACATTTAATAATCTATGAATCATACTATGAAATGCTGCTAATTTGTGTTGTGATGGATGACAGGACGAAGCTGGTATTGTAGTATCATGAATATATCTGCCAACAATGGACTAAGCGGTGAACCCATAGCCAAACCCTCTTTTTGTAAGTAGTACTTGCTGTCGAATTGAAAATAATTCTGTCTACTGCATAACTCATTTAACTTTAAAATGTCGTTAATCTGTCCCGGGTGAATTTTATTTCTTTCCAACATACTTCTAATTATAATGAGGCATTCTTTATAAGGCACGTTAGTGAATAAGCTTTCTACATCCAAAGACACCAGTTTTATGTTGTTAGGTAAACATATGTATTTAATTTTGCTAATTAAATCGTAACTATTTTTCAGGCTGTATTTTGCGGTGAATGACGTCTTCTCCTTAGTCAAACCATTTAAATATTTTGCTAACTTGTATGCAGGAGCGTTGACATATGAAACCACTGGACGAATGGGCACCTGATCTTTATGTATTTTTGGCAAACCATACAACAGAGGACACTGAGGATTCATCGGTATAATACTTTTCGCTAAATACGAGTCTGGTGCAAAAAGGTAATTACTTGATTTTATACTGAGTTTTAGTTGTGCATGAAATCGTTTGGTAGGATCGAAAGGCAGGCACTGGAAATCGTCTGTGCGTATTACATCCTGGACTTTGCTGTTATATTGGACTGGAGACATAATTACTACGGTGTTGCCTTTATCTGCTTTATTCACCACCCATTTTGCTAAATCTTGTTTTGTATAGATTTATATATTTGCAATTCGCGGCTGTTGAAGTTGGTTGATTTGTATGTTTTTAAATGATGGGCAGCTAAACTCTTAACCATATTTTTTTTTGTTTCTGGTAATAGCTAGTTCTGCATCCACCGCCAATGTTTCCAAGGAATTTTGAGTGATTTTTTGAGAAATGCTATACTTCAACCCATTATCGGCCAAAACGGGTAAATAAAAAAAATGGAGGCGTAGCTACTGGCCTCCTCTAGTCATATTATTATAATTTAAATTATCCATCAAAATATTGTAGGTAGAATCATAAATATTATAAGTGTTTTTATTTTGAAGGTTTATTAATTCATGCAAAATGAGCTGAACTACAGAGATAGTTTGTAACCTGAATTCACACAAGATACTTTTCATTGCCACCCCAAGTGAGTGCAAATAAATGTTCTGTTAAAACGCTCAAGTCATCAATAAAATTATACGTTAGAAATAAATCGACGGAGACTTTACCAATAAATTATATACAATTTTCAAGCATAATCAAACAACAATTCATTCCATTCAATTCGCTTACTTCCACATGTCGTCCATGAATATTATTGTAATCATTATAAACAGCTTACGCGATAAGACTACATAAATTTACATTAAAATAAGCGGAACTAACTTTTTCCTTCCTTCGTTGTAGCAATTCTATTTCAATGTTTACTTATTTTCTGTTGACATTCCTCTGTGTAAGGACATACATTTTGTTTAATCTGTTTCCGATTTGTCATTACTTAAGAATTATTATTATTCATGCATTATATTAAAGTTTGTTTTCAAATTAAATATAATGTTGGGTTTGGAAGGTTAAAAGCAGAGCTTTTACTAACTGACAGACACGCTACAGCCGAAACTATTAGGCGCAGGAAGCTGAAATTTGGCATGTATGTTCCTTGGGGACCGTAGGGGTTCACTAGGAAGGGATTTTCCGAAATTCCCAAGGGATCGGCCAAAACGGGTAAATTGAATATATTGCAGGCGTAGCTGCTGGTGTCCTCTAGTTATTTTATATACTCAGTCACATTTTGGAAGCACATTTTTGTTTGTGTGGCCACCAGAATCATGAAACGTAAGAAACACGAATGATTTTCTTTCTCTTGAAATGACGACTACGGCACTACGAAAAAACCTTGTGTCTGAGAAGACTCGAAAAACATCCATAAGTGCACGTAAAGTACAATTTGTGGATCAAACTAAATGTTTTCTTTTGTGGGAATTGAACCCATGACATTGCGTGCAGTTTTAATACTATGCTACACGTGCAGTAAAATTTGAATGGCTTGGTTCGCTCATTGGTGGATACTTTTCTTACTTGCACGTCAATCAGTTTCCTCATACATTCTTATACACACAGCTTTCTAAGCAATATATATTTTTAGTCATGTCAGCATAGAATGAGGCACTTCTACAACTCTGCACATGGTAAGCGGATAAATTTAAAGATTGTGAACTTTGACGGGAACAATAACCAATATGGTCAGTAACGCAATACCTTAAGCATCGAAACTTGTTTTCTGAAACATGTACAAATTAATCTTAAGTTAACTTATTATTAAATGTCGCTGTAAGATGTTCAGCGTTACAAAATATTACTGACACATAGTAATTGGCAAGTGGTGTTTACCTATAAGTGATTGTTACACTTCTGTCTTTATTTTGTAACATGTATCAATAGCATATAACCATGTAAACAATCGTTGGTAAACCAAATAAAATAAATAAATATAAAACTTCAAAATGTTTTCAGTCAAATGCAATGCTGCCATGAATATCGTGAGAATGTCGCAATATCCTTAGTTATATAACTTTCATCTGTTGACGCTCTCTCGGTCTGGTTAGACTAGAAAGTACACCATGGGCCTTAGATATTTTTATCATCATCATTCTAATTTCGAGTAGACAATGATGATCAAACATCCAGCGCTCCCGTTCAGCAAGCGGTATAAGTTTCTACTACGTGTCGTATGCAAAGTCTTACTTAGTAGTGAATTAGTCGGAACAGACTAGTCCGTATGTAAAGCAAATCTCAAGAATCTGGAACTTGTGTACGGATATTAATAGTGTTTGGACTTTGGACATGTTAGTTAAGTACTGTTGGCTGAGTAATGTTGAATAGATGTGTGTTTAGACCTGAGGGGATATCAATGTGTACGGCACAACAACATTTACATATTTTAGTAGTTTACATATTACTAAATACTTATTGTCAATTTTCACTGTTCCACAATGATATGCCTTTTTTACCTGTAAACACTAAGTCATTAATTATTCGCTTAGGTCTTGATGTAACGGTCATGATCGTTAAAATTGCAAATAATTTTACAAAGATTTAACAGTTATTTCAAGGCCAATATGAGGAACAAATATTTTATTTTTGTAGGGAGCTGCAACCATTTCCAATTGTAAATTACCTGCTTGTAAAATATCCCTGTAGAGACACTAATCATGCGCTCATTCTACGTGTCTTGGGGCAGGTCGAGATCGTGTGACTTTCCCTAAAGATAACGTTTTAAGTAATATCATGTTCACGATTGAGCAAATAAAAATTAAAGCCACTCTTAATTCATCTGCCATTCAACAGGCCAGCGACGTGTTTAATATTTGATACATTATCTCCAAAGACAATATCATAAGCCTTCAACAGTCCACTGCTGGAGTAGGCCTCTCCTTTACAAACATACATACATACATATCGTCACGCCTTTTCTCTCCGAAGGGGTAGGCAGAGGTGTATTTCTACACCCACTTTTCGCCAGATATATTTTAGTCCCACGTAATAAGGGGCGAGCCTATTGCCGTACCGGGCACATTTCCAGACTCCGTGCTGCTACTGAGAATTTCGTGACAGAAAAACCCAATAACACTGCCAGACCCAGGAATCGAACCCGGGACCTACCGATCCCACGCGCACATTTATGCCGCGAGTCCAACGAGGCAGTCTCTCCTTTGAATGGAGGAATTGGCCTCTTATACCACGCTGGCCAAACGGGTTGGTATAGGGTTTGTATCAAGTTTTCCTTCACTTACAGTGTTTTTCTCTGCATAATATGCTCCCTCTGTCGGCTCTTACGACACCCATGGGATGATATGGGGTGGTGATATTCCGTATTCTTAATCCGTCACCACACGGACGAAAGACCAAAGACAATAGTTTGTGAGTTATTGGATTTCCTGTTACTTAGCTCAAAATAAAACTGTCATAAGCACCTCATTAAATATATCATGTTCTGATGCACAATAAACACTTAAAACGTAGCACAAACAAGCCAATTTATATTGTAATGGTTCGCAATACAAGCTTTCCGCGTAAGGAGTTCTCTCCAATTTTCTTTCCAAATTTCCTTCCACAGTTTCCAACTTTGTACCATGGTGGTCTGACATTGGCTTGGCGTCTATTTTGAACTTTTAAACTCCGCGCAATCAGCGTGTGCACAGATAATAATAATAGTCATGCGCACGTAAGTGTTTGGAATAGGCAGGTGAAAATGGTGGAGGCTTGTCGATTGTTCATTGTTGTAAGTTTAACTGGAATGTAAGTTATATTAGTTATGTATTTTTTTATTTACAGCTGTCCATTATATATTATTATTTATTTATATATAATAACGGTCTCAACAGAATACCAGCACCATCTTGTGTTGTAAGATGGCATTATGCTGAGTTGGGATCTGATTCTGTTTATGTTAGGTTAGGTTAGTGTTTAAGTTAAATTAATAGAATAAATGTGTTTTTCTTTCGTTAATGATTTATAAATTTTATAAGTGTAATTCAAATAGCAACCGCCTAGCAGTAGGTATCACGCCTGTTCTAGCCATTATCCCGTTGCCATATTAAATGAAAATGGATGACCCGATACGCTACGAGAAATGCCACACTAGTGTGCAGTGACAAAATTGCGGCTTAAAAAATCACTAGGTGAGCCTGCGGTTACACCCGCGATACTTAAGGCTACTGCTCCACTCCCGTGACTCATATCGTGATGTT
The DNA here is from genome assembly GCA_944739405.2 of Euclidia mi. Taxonomy (NCBI): domain Eukaryota; kingdom Metazoa; phylum Arthropoda; class Insecta; order Lepidoptera; family Erebidae; genus Euclidia; species Euclidia mi. The sequence goes on from OX123183.2 coordinate 113,138,549, forward strand.
ATCAGGCCAAGGCCTTGCGGCACGGGGAATTCGTTTTAAGATGGGAATGGAATTTTTTAATTTGCTTATATGCTGGCAGCATAATAAAATTTTTTAGATTATTCGGCGGTAGGTGCTAAAAAAGATTAGACGTGTTTAAATTGATCCCTTTTGATTTAATTAATAAAATAATAGTTTGAGTACAAGTTTTGCCTTAAGTTAGTAGATTAACTATAAAACTAAAAGTACTTACAGTGGAATGCTAATGTAATACAAGCATCACTCAATCTATACCACCTGCCAGCACATCACATAATTTACTACTGTCTATTAAAATTACCACACAATGTCGCAACTTGAGGACATCCAGTTGGCTCAGAAGAGTTTGGAGGAGTGCTTTGCGCGACGAATGGCTGAACTTGAAGGCCAAATCCAGTCAGCGGGGCCTGCCAAAGACACCGTGGCAAAAGTAGCCGAAGAGTTCAGGACATTCCGAGAACTGATGTTCACCATGCTTGGCCTTCTTCGCAAGCAGATAGATGAATGTTCCGGCATGCTTGATGCAATGGAGACACGACACAGGCGGAAGGACCTCATCTTCCTGGGGGTTGCTGAAGCGGAGACAGACAAAGACAACTGCAGGGCCTTGATTCTGGATATGTCTATCAGGATGTAGAGGAGAGCTCCATTTCAACCTGCCACAGGCTTGGTGCACCCAGTAAAGAGCGGCACAGACCTATCTTAGTGCGGTTTGCAAGTGTGAACGTCAGGACTGCAGTATGGCGAGCGAAGACAGCGCTGAAGGGCTCAAAGATAGCGGTTAAGGAGTTCCTGACCAAAACTCGACAGTCACTCTTTGCAGAGGCTCGACAGCATTTTGGGATGCGTTCATGCTGGACTCAGGACGGCACTATCGTAGTAAAAGCTCCAGATGGGACACGCTCCAAGATCACCTCCACTAATGAACTGAAGCTCGTGATCACTAAACACCCGAAGACAGCAGGTGATACGTGTGCCGCAGCAAAGAACGGTGCCGGCAGTGCAAAAACTGTGCCACGCAAGAATTAGCCGATTGTGTTGTTTTTAAACTTATATCGCGTTATATTCTGTTCCTCTAACTTCGTATTTACAGATTCGTTCAAGTTTTGTGTCAGTGAACAATTTTTATTCAAGTTTCTTGACTTGTTCTTATTACCCACAACATGCGCATAATGTGCACTGCATCATTGTTTACTTTCTAGTTGACAGATGACTTTATGATTGACAAAACTGACAGCTCGTTTCGTAACATCATAAATTTTGCGTTTTGTTAGTGCTGTCAATTGACACAAAACTTATTCTATTTTTCTTCTGTTTTTGTTTCCTTCCTTTTTGTTTTTTAATACAGTTCAGTAATTTTAGATTTAAAATTATGTAATTACTCTACTTATTTATTGTGAGTTGGCTGGCGGGTGGTGCGGAGAGGAAAACAAATACACGTAAGTTTAAATTGGTAGCCTTTTAAACATATTTATAATATATTTATTCTTTTTACTTATACATATATATTTATTTTTATTTATATATCTTATTTAATCTTATTACATATAATATTAGTTATATTTGATTATGTCATCAGATGAGTCTTTTCATTCTGCTAATGAGTCTCTTCATGATGATAGCTTTTGCTCCACAAGTGATACTTTAGGTGATTTCCTGCAATATAGTTTCGATCAAAGAACTGGTAATTTGATAAATGTTTGCCATATTAACGCTCAAAGTGTGCCAAGCCATTATGGTGATCTATTAGAAGCCTTTTCGAATGTCAATGTTCACGCCATCCTGGTTTCAGAGAGTTGGCTCAAACCTCACCTCCCTTCTACCACTTATCCTCTTCCAGGTTTTATTTTAATCAGAAATGATCGTGTTAACAGAAGAGGGGGTGGTGTTGCGATCTACCTCCGCTCTGATTTCCCTTATAAAATCCTGGCTATCTCCTCTTCTGACATCTCTGCGTCTGCTGAATACCTTTTCCTTGAGGTTTGGGTCAAAAGAGTCAAAATTGTTATAGGTGTTGTTTATTGTCCCCCCTCAGTAGATTACTTCTCCAGTATCGAATCGATACTGGAATCTTTAGGGTCGGAATACACTCACCACATCATCATGGGCGATTTTAATACTAATCTCCTTACTCCACAGTCCACTAGATCCTGCAAGCTCCTGCAAATTGTCGAGTCATGTAATCTCCACATTCTACCATTGCAAGCTACTCATCACAATGTCGATGGGGAGGATACATGGCTTGATCTAATTTGCACCTCTGCTCCTGACCTAGTCTCCAAACATGGTCAAATCCCTGCTCCAGGTTTCTCCCATCACGATCTTATCTTCCTCTCATACATCCTTAAGCCTCCCCGTCCTCCCCTTAAGGTTCTGCATGTTCGTTGCTTTGGACGCATGGATGTAAATAAGCTGGAAAAAGATGCAGCTACAATGAATTGGGATCACCTGACCGCTGCTGCAACTATGGATGAAAAGGTCGAGAGCTTTAACAACGCTGTTCTCGAGTTGTATAATGTTCATGCACCAGTTCGAAAAGTCAAACTAAAGCGTCCACCTGCCCCCTGGATTACGAAGGCGGTCAAAACCGCTATGAGACGCAGGGATTGTGCATTTCGTAAATATAAAAAGCACAAAACAGAAGACTTTTGGTCTCTATATAAAGTTGCAAGAAATCGGTGTAATCAGGTGATACGTAACGCTAAACGCCGCCATATTCTCAGCAATATTAACTCATCCTCCCCTGCCAGTATCTGGAAGTTCCTCGGGACTATAGGTATTGGCAAACAGCGCAGTTTTGATCTCCAGTGGACAATTGGTTTGGATGAAATCAATAAACATTTCTCCTCATTTAACTTTTTGGATCATTCTACTAAGTGTCACACTCTGAATTACTTGCGTAACCTTCCTCGTCTTGACATAGACCCCTTCAAATTTTCTTCAGTGACCCCCGGGGAGATCAAGAAGACTATCCTCTCCATCAAATTCAACGCTACTGGTTGCGATAATATTAGTCGTAAAATGATTGTTCCTATTGTTGATCAATTGTTACCAGCTATTACGCATATTATCAACTTTTCCCTCGACACAGGTGCGTTTCCGTTGCTATGGCGGAAAGCTTTAGTAACTCCATTGCCTAAGATCCCTAATCCTTCTCTCCCCAGCCACTTCCGCCCCATATCAATCCTTCCTTTTCTCTCCAAGGTGATTGAAGCTTGTGTCCACAGACAACTTTCAAAATTTGTCATTCACAATAATCTACTGAACCGATTTCAATCCGGATTCAGACCTGGACACAGCACAGTGACCGCTTTGTTGAAGGTGACTGGAGATGTTAGGGCGGGAATGGAAGACACCAAAGTTACGGTGCTAGCTCTGGTCAATTTCACGAACGCCTTCAACACGGTCAATCACGAAATCCTACTATCCATCCTCTCCAGTCTTCAGATCTCTCCAGAGGCGCTCGAATGGTTCTCCAATTATCTCGTGGGACGTCAGCAGTCGGTTCGCCACGATGACTCTTCATCATCATGGTGTAACCTTCAGTCTGGCGTTCCTCAAGGTGGCATTCTCTCTCCATTATTATTTTCTATTTTTATAAATCTCCTGACTCAGAATCTTCAGTGTGCGTATCACCTGTATGCTGACGACTTGCAGCTATATACACATGCAGGAGTAGACAACATCGCTTCAGCTATCGGTGAGGTAAATCAAGCTCTGTCTATAATACTTGATTGGTCAGAACGATTTGGTGTTGCTGTGAATCCCGCAAAATGCCAGGCTATTATCATAGGCAGTCAACGCAACATGAGCAAAGTTGATCTTTCAGCGCTTCCATCAGTCAAGTATAACCAGACAACAATACCCTTCAGCACGGTTGTTAATAATCTTGGCTTATATATAGATAGTCACCTCAACTGGCGGGCTCAAGTTACTTCTGTTAGTCAAAGAGTGACAGGATGCTTACGTTCGTTGTACCGCTTAAAGAACTTCCTCCCTTCTAGCACTAAAGTAATGCTCATGCAGACTTTAATCTTCCCTATTATCGACTATGGTGATGTGTGCTATTTCGACCTGAATGCAGACCTCCTCAACAAATTAGACCGGCTTCTTAATAACTGCATTCGATTCGTTTACAACCTTCGAAAATATGACCATGTCTCCGAATACCGCTCCCAACTCAAATGGCTAACTATTCGCCAACGCCGCAGTTTGCGTGCCCTTACTACTCTTTTCTCCTTTCTTAACTCTCCCTCTGTTCCTGTCTACCTAAGTCCTTATCTACAATATTTATGCTCTATTCATGACAAACATTTACGTTCGTCTAATAATCGTCTCCTTTTATGTCCTTCCCATAGTTCTGGGCTTGTTAACTCTTCCTTCTTCGTCCAATCTGTCCTATTATGGAACGCACTCCCTCTTGAAATCAGGATGGCTAACAATCGGTACACTTTTAAACAAAAGGCTCGAGAATTTTTACTGAGCAAAATGGCAGAATAAATGCATATTTACTGTATTATTAACTTATATCATTGACATTTTAGTACATACAACGTGTAAATGAAATAACGCACATCCTCAGACACCCCAATTAGAATAACTTGTTACAATCATAATGCATGCATTGAATTTTGTTTTTTATTTGCGTAAATATTGTTTTTTGAAGAAAGTATAAACTCGATTAAAAGTAAAAAGCGTGGTCACTATAAATTTGCGCACGCACACAAACACACGAAACGGTTGCTATGGTAAACAGACGACAGCGATCTGATAGGAACGAAATACGATACGATATAACCAAAATGTTTCAAATTTAGTCTTTATACAACACTCTGATAGAGTGGGGTTTACAAGAATGATGTTTGAGTAATTTGTCAGCTACTGTTGATATTTCCAAAGAAATGACTACCTATTTCTTTCCATCACACTTTTCGGCTTTGGAGTGGACAGTCGACTTTGTATAAAATTATTTATTGTTTGTTAATAACATGCACACGATCCATTATTTCATAATATTGTAAATGACTATTTAGTTACCTAGCATTATTGATAGATAAAGTAAAAGACTATCAATGAGAGAATAAAGCAAGATCGACGTGTTTAAAGTTGTAAATTAATAGTTACATTAATAGAATAATCAAATAACTTACAGGATAAAATCACATTATTTTAGTCCACTTTCACTGTTCCTTCACGCATCACATCTTTTCACTGTTTCAAAAGCAGCTAATATGTATCAACTTAACTCCTAGGCACTTGTTGTCTCCTCACAATAAACTAGTGATTTAACATTTTCCCACAGTGAAAAAGTCCAGGGGCGACAAATTAACATCAAGATGATGCAGAACGTTCCACACCAGCACCGTCATGTTGATAATTACAATTTTATTCACACAATTAAACTATTTTTTCGCTACTCCCGCTGACAGATTCCCGATGGATGACTAGATACTTGTCATAACTTGTCAAAGCGCATCGCCAGCGCTTGTCATTGGCCAGCGCGGGCGACACATTACGTCTCGCTCTTGCCTGTTGATTATTACGTAAGCGAAAGATAGATGATAGATATTTTCGTGGTAAATTGTGTGTATTGTCGTTTGCCGCTATTGTGTTGTACTAATGTGTGCGTTCGTGTGACCGAACGTCGAACCATTAAACAAATGCATTTTAAAAGAAGGCGTTCTGCTTTGACTTAAGGTTTATTTTCGTATATTTCAACTTTTGAAATAAATGAGTGACTATAATTTACGTTAGTTTTATTATTTTAGAACAAAAAATAAACAATATTAAAAATGACAGTAATGGATTCAGTAGCCGATTCGGAACAAACTACTTTCAGGAAGTGCATTTAAATTTGTTACATGTTGTATATATCGATGACTTATATATTATTATGTATATATTTATTTTATAATTATTGCAAGTAGTTATTCATATATAATATATGTATTTGTACTTATATACTTTATACATGTATACATATAATATGTATATATTTAAATATATATCTATAGTTTAAGTAGTTATTATGTAATATAATTAAGTAGTAATTATTGTGTAAATAATTAAAATATAATAATCATCATGCACCTACCAACAATTATCTCTGCACCACCCTAGGTTGACTGGTAGAGAATGCCTAAGGCATTAAGTCCACCTATTGTACCACATTGTTTGTGTTGTGCAAAAAAGTTAAATAAAAAAATAAAAAAAATAAAATGGATTTCAGAAGATATTGTCGGCTCATTTGTTGAATTGTGATGTGTGCATGTATTGGGGCTAGAAAGTACATTTTGGTTTTTGTGGATTTTACCAAAATGTACTTTAACCTCTATAAGAAATAATGTTAAGAACGATTTATAATTATTTCAATTAAGTATTTCAAAACGGTGGTCCTACTTTACAGCCTTACGCAGTCCACAGCTGAACTTCAGTGCCATCTTATTTGCTTGACTATAAGTCAATATGCAAGTGCGGTCTACTAAACCACGCTCTCCAGAGGGCTTGATATGAATTTAAGTTTTTCGTCTCTTCGCAAAAATAGTATTTGCATCGTATATATTCCATAATTGACTCTTACGACAAACACGGAATGAAGTTAAGTAGCGAATTTTTTTACTCCTAATCGTCACGGATGATGATGAATGGTGCTCATTTAGGCACTAATGTCTATAATACTATACAAGTTACTCACGCGATATAAACCGGTTTCAGAAAAGTGCTTTAATCGCGTACAAGCTTTTTTTCGCAGCACGTTAAGCCGCGTATAGACGCACTTTATATCAAACGCGCAATTCTTACGAATGTTGACGCCCTTATAAGCTCGTGTAAATTAACTTATTTTTGTTTATACCGACTCACCACTACCGGTTCGAGCCGACCGTATACTCACACAAAAAATACGCTAGTTTGAAATACCCCTAACTTTCGAAAATCGGTTTCAGTGTCGTGCCATTAGGGAGGCCTATATCCAGCAGTGGGCTATGTAATAGCAGGCTGACGATGATGATGATGGTGGTGAACCATGTCTATACTGACTTAAAGAATACGGCGAAATATACTCGTGTATGCGGGCCCGCTTTCGACATGCGCGTCGAAGCGTGTATGTCGAAATGACCGTATAGTCGCAGAAAAATACGTTACTTTGAAAAGTTCCTAACTTCTAAAAGTGCAGTTGCATGGTTCCAAATTACATTCTACTGATATACATTCGTAAAAACAGCACAGTCACGTTGTAATCTACATGGTAATAAAACAGTGGCCACAGACACAGTCAGACTAATATGCGGAGATGCTCGACAAAATGAATACAATTTTTCTATGACTCATTCCATAATAGGCCTTCGGTACTTAACATACGGGAAATAATCAAAGCCCAGAGACACTATTTTGCTGGTATCACAAATTTTTTGTGCAATTTTACCGGTTATTTTGCTACGAATTTTCTTGGAACGACTGCAATTTACTTAGAAACCTCAACTGTATATTATTTGCATACATCATGCTCAGTGGATTAAAATTATTTCGTTTATTATATAATTTTGTGCTACGTAAACTTGTAAAAAAATACAATAAAACGAGCCTTCAAACGTAATTTTAACGATTTTCAGATACTACACTGACGGACTCATAAACTGCATCAAAGTAATGTACGACTTTGAAATAAATATTTTAACCAAGTATGCAACTTTCTATACAGATTTAAATTGAAACCTCTAGATAGGTTCGTGAACTTTAAAACAGCGTAGGGTCATATCCTTAAGTTTAAGTTTGTGTACTTAAGACTTTTTTGAAGAAAAAACAGAAATTTAAGGAAAATTGGTTTAATAAAAAAATTGGTTTTAACAATAGACACAAACTTTATGCAAGGGTTTATTTATGTTTTAATAAGGTGTATTACCTCCACGTGCCTTTATTACGGATTCTAGTCGGTTCCGCATAGATTTAATTAGGGTTATTAAAAGATCTTGCGGAATATTGTGCCATTCTTCTAAAAGTGCTGTTCTTAGTGCTGACACTGTCGTGGGCACAGGATTCCTCGCATATACAGCTCTTTTTAAATTGTCCCAAACATGCTCAATGGGATTAAGATCCGGGCTGCGTGCTGGCCAATTCATTGTACGTATCCCAACCTCTTCGCAATATTGTCGAACTTGTGCAGTAGCGTGCGGCCGGGCATTATCCCGTATTAAAGTAAAATTTTCGCCTATGAATCCCATGTAAGGCACCAAGTGATCTTCTAAGATCTCTGTTATGTAGCGATGTGCAGTCAAACCCTCTCTATTACCGTTTTGACGGACCATGTCTATGAACACAAGTTCTGTTCGCGCGTTCATCGATATGCCACCCCAGATCATACACGAACCGCCACCAAAAGGAACACGCTCCTCAATGCAACTTTGAGCATATCACTCCCCGCGTCGACGATAGACTCTTCTGCGACCATCTGCACCATATAAACATGTCCTACTCTCGTCCGTGAACAATACGGAGGCCCATTGCTCTTCTGTCCAATTTAGGTGATCACGCAAAAATCTTAAGCGAGCTTGTCTGTGAGCTACAGACAACTTTGGACCATTAGCTGGTCCAAAAGGGGTGATATCCGCTTCCTTTAACCTTCTTCTTATTGTTCGTGCACTCACATTTACTCCACGCAGTTCATTAAGCTCTGTTTTGAAGTTAACTGACGTGAGGAAACGATTTCGCAGGGAGTTGTAACAATAAATCGGTCATCACGACCGGTGGTTGCTCGAGTCCTGCCTGTATCACGTCTCCTTCTGTAAGAACCTGTCTCCACAAAACTTCTGATTATTCTAAAAACCGTAGACTGGTATAAATTTTAATTTCAACCAATCGTTCGTTGATCCAAGCCCTCCCGTACCAGTGCTACAATTTGAGCCGCTTGTTCGGACGAAGTATCCATTTTATGGTTCAAAAACTCTCAATTAGTTAAAAAACTAACCCAACAATTCTGCTGGTAACAATAATTCAATGGAAAAAAGAATAAAAAATCAATGCGAATCAATTTACAACTTTACTTTAAATATAACACGCAAATCTGATACTACGAGTAAATTTTCTTTTCCCGGCTATATTAATTTGTTTTACTGCAGTTCTATTTTTAAATGTTGCTTTTTTTTAAGATTAAGAGCCAGTCTCTCCATATTTATATAATTTAATCTAAAACCTTTGCATACCTATTAAAAAAATCATTTCAAAGTTATCCTGAACTTTGATGCAGTTTATGAGTTCGTCAGTTTATATGGTTTCATGATGTGTGGTACAAAAATAATGATTGGAATGCTAAGAAAATATTTTTACACGTATTTTTTTAAGGTCACTGTATTCGTTTCGAGGCTAGTTCTCTCGTAGTTTTAGAGTCTTTGTAGTATTTGTGAAAATACTCCAAAGGATTAACGCATCGGGTTCTTTCCTTTATTCGTATTGTTTTAGGCAACATTTGTCTTGATAAGCTAATGATACAGGTTCTTAAATACACCGAAAAGTGAGAACAAATTAGGCTTCGCAATAATAAAAGTTTTTTTAGGGTTCCGTACCTAAAAGGTAAAAAACGGGACCCTATTGCTAAGCCTCCGCTGTATTTCTGTCTGTCACCAGGCTGTATCTCATAAACCGTGATAGCTAGAAAGCTGAAAGCCTATACAATAAATGTGTTTTTTTTTCGTATTTTTTGCTCAAAATTACTAACGGTAACAGGTAGACGCATAAAATTTTCACAGAATATGTAGTTGTATATTACCTTTCAAAATAAATAATTAAATGAAAAAAGTAATAGAATTTGGCGGTAGGTGCCGAAAAAGTTAACACAACATTGCGAGTTTATAAATTCAATTTATTTTTAATTATCAGTATTTTTTACATTTTACTTCATAAAAATAGTTCATAATAGTCCCTGTTACCATAATATATATTGAGCTGTGTTGATGACACCTAATAATTGAGTGTTACTACTCACCACCTGCCAGCTGTACATATCACTCATCACTAAACGCATTGTGACTTGAATAAACCACTATGTCTCAACTACAAGACATTGAGTCCGCACAAAGAAGCCTAGAAGAGAGTTTTATGAAGAGGATGGAAGCTCTTGAAGCGCAGTTACACAGTGGTGGCTCCTCCAAAGACACTGTAGCACGGGTGGCCGAGGAGTTCCGGAGTTTCCGTGAGCTGGTCTTCAACATGCTGGGCTTACTTCGTCAGCAAATACAGGAATGTCAAAAGCAGCTTGACATTGTGGAGACAAGACACCGACATAAGGACCTCCTCTTTTTAGGTGTGCCCGAGGCCGAGAATGAGAACTGTGTCGCCACCATCCTGGGTATTATGCAAAATAAAATGGAGCTGAAGGACATTGCTGCCACTGACATCCGCAGTTGCCACCGAATCGGCGCTCTCAAAAAAGAAAGCAAGCGTCCTATACTAGTTCGGTTCGCCAGAGTGGACGTTAGATCTTCTGCATGGCGTGCCAAGACTGCTTTGAAGGGGTCGTCGGTTTCAGTAAGGGAATTCCTTATGAAAGCACGTCAGGCTGTATTTGGGAGGGCCCGGATACATTTTGGCTTGAGAAATTGCTGGACCCAAGATGGCAATATCGTCATAAAAGCGTCGGATGGTAGTCGCCACAAGATAGTTGCAGAGAACGAGCTCAGTGGGCTGATGCAGAGGTATCCCAAAGCTTCGAGCAGCACTTCATCAGAGACCAGGAGCGGTGCGGGGCACCCTGCATCTTCTGGCGCACCCGGGAACGCCAAGTACTTGCCGCGTAAATAGTATTTTCTGTACATATTTATGTTTTCGCTTCTCTGTTATCCTTGTGTTTACCGTTTATTAACATCATTACTTATTCCTCAACGCACCCTCAATTATTTTTATGTTAGTCTTGTTTACAAAAAGCTTTACTTTAATATTTTGACAGTTATCAACTTTACGATGACATTTGTATTGACATAAGAGAATGCGTTCGGAAACGCGCTAAAAATGTCTTTAAAATTGCCTAGTGTCATTTGCGTTTTGTTTCTACACTTCGTTTTTATTATGTTTTGTGTATGAGTCTGCTGGCAGGTGGTGCAGCAATAAAGGACAGCATATAAGCGTATGCGTGCTCTTTTCCATATAGTAGGTTTATAAACTAGTTTATTTGCATATTAGTTATATATCTATTTATATATATATATATATATATATATATATATATATATATATATATATATATATTTTTACTATCTATTTTTATTATTTATTTAATATTATTTTTATTATATGTTATCTGATGATGATTCTTTCCTTTCAGCTCATGAATCCATTAGTTCCTCAAGTAACGATAGTTTTTGGTCAACTACAGAGTCTCTTAGTGACCTTGTCAGGCGTACATTTGATCAACCTACATCGAAGTTCTTGAATGTCTGTCATATCAATGCGCAGAGTGTACCTAGTCACTACAGTGACTTGTATGACACTTTCAGTAATGCTAACGTTCATGCCATTCTGATTTCAGAGAGCTGGCTGAAACCTCATCTTCTTTCTACCACCTACCCCCTCCCTGGTTTCGTTCTTATTCGTAATGACAGGGTAGACAGGAGAGGCGGTGGTGTGGCTATATATCTTCGCAGCTCGCTACCTTTCAAAATTCTTCTGTCTTCTCCACCTAATTATTCTGCTTCTGCGGAGTATCTTTTTCTCGAGGTTTCAGTCAATGGAGCCAAAACCCTTCTTGGTGTCGATTATTGTCCTCCCACTGTTAATTATTTCTCCAGTCTCGAATCGATTCTGGAATCTTTAGGGTCTGAATACGCACATCATATCATCATGGGAGATTTCAACACTGACCTCGCCCTCGATTCCCCACGTTCCCTTCGACTCCTAAAATTAATTGAGTCTGCCAGTTTTCACACTCTTCCTCTTAGCCCTACTCACCACAATATTGAAGGTGTGGACACTTGGCTAGACTTAATTATTACCTCAGACCCCTCCCTAGTCCATTCCCATGGCCAATTCCCTGCTCCCGGTTTTTCTCACCATGATCTCCTCTTCCTTTCCTATAACCTTAAACCACCTAAACCCCGTCCTAAGGTACTGCACTTGCGTTGTTTTGGAGGTATAGATCGTGACTGTTTGGAAAAGGATGCCTCTGAACTCAATTGGAATCAGGTGACGGCGGCTACCACTGTGGATGAGAAGGTAGATACGTTTAATAATATAGTCCTGAATTTATTCAACAAACATGCCCCCGTCAGGAAAATAAAAATAAAACGTCCTCCGGCTCCATGGATGACTAGAGGTATACAGATGGCAATGAGGCGCAGGGATCGAGCATTTCGGCAGTTCCGACGGGATCGGTCTGACGAAAACTGGAACTTCTTCAAGGCTGCAAGAAATCGGTGTAACCAGATGGTGCGGAACGCTAAACGCCGCCATATTCTAGACAACATAAATTCCTCATCCCCTGCCAATATCTGGAAGTTCCTCGGGACTCTAGGTATTGGCAAGCAACGTCACACAGATTTTCAGATGACGGTTGGTTTGGAGGATTTAAACCAACATTTCTCCTCTACTATTCAATTGGATCTCCAAACCAGACGTCGTACTATTGATTATGTGGCTGGCCTGCCTCGGCCTGACACAACTCCCTTTAGTTTTTCTCCAGTGACACCGAGTGAGATCAAGAAGATTGTCCTTTCCATCAAGTCCAACGCGGTGGGATACGATGGCATTAGCCGTCGTATGATCACCCTTATCCTTGATCACCTCACCTTTCCTATATCCCACATCGTCAACTTTTCACTAGCCAATTGTACCTTCCCTTCCTTGTGGCGCAAAGCATTTGTAATCCCATTGCCTAAAATCCAGAGTCCTTCTCTCCCAAAACACTATCGTCCTATCTCTATACTTCCCTTCCTATCCAAAGTGCTAGAAGCTAGTGTGCATAAGCAACTATCCAGTTTTGTACATCAAAACAAGCTTTTGAGTCCTTTGCAATCTGGCTTCAGACCTAGCTATAGCACTACCTCCGCCCTCCTTAAAGTGACTGGCGATATTAGGGCGGGTATGGAGGAGACGAAGGTCACTGTGTTGGCCTTGGTTGACTTCTCGAACGCCTTTAATACCGTTAGTCACGACATCCTTCTGTCAATCCTTTCCCATCTTCTGATCTCGCCTGGTTCACTGGAATGGTTCTCAACGTATCTTCAGGGACGACAGCAGGCGGTCCGCGTTGATGAAATTTCATCAAGTTGGCGTGATCTTAGCTCTGGTGTCCCTCAAGGTGGCATACTCTCTCCTTTACTTTTCTCTATTTTTATTAACCTCTTGACCCTTAGACTTCAATGTTCGTATCATCTTTACGCCGACGACTTGCAGTTGTACTCCCAGGCGAGAGTGGATAACGTGGCTTTGGCGATAGCAGAGGTGAACAGAGATTTGGACACTATTTTGGCATGGTCTAAAGATTTCGGCCTTGATGTCAATCCTGCCAAATGTCAAGCCATAATCGTAGGCAGTCAGTGCATGATACGCAGACTAGACTTAACAACCCTGCCTCCGGTTACGTTTAATGGGCTAATAATTCCGTTTAGTCCTGTCGTCAAAGACCTAGGATTGCATATTGATTCCACTCTCGACTGGCAAGCCCAGGTTACTAGTGTTAGTCAGAGAGTCACCGGTACTCTCCGCGCCTTATATCGCCTTAAGAATTTTCTGCCTCCCAAAACCAAGACAATGCTTGTGAAGACCTTAATCTTTCCCTTAATCGACTATGGTGATATGTGCTATTATGACCTGAATGCAGAACATCTCAACAAATATGACCGACTTCTAAATAACTGCATTCGATTCATTTATAATCTTCGCAAGTATGATCACGTATCTGCTTTCCGTTCTGAACTCAAGTGGTTACCCATACGTCAACGCCGGAGTTTGCGTGCTCTTACTACTCTCTTTTCTATTCTTACCGTCCCTTCTCCTCCTGATTACCTAAAAACATACTTTCAATATCTCTCTTCTACTCATGAAAGGGAACTTCGTTCTTCTCACAATTTACTTCTTGCTTGTCCTACTCACACTTCTGGTTTTGTCAATTCCTCCTTCATAGTTCAAGCTGTACTGCTTTGGAATAGGCTCCCTCCTGAAGTCAGAATGTCCACCAACCGTTATGCATTCAAAATGAAAGTCCGAGAGCTCCTATTTAGTAGATTGAGGGAATCAGCACATCATTCGCATCAGTTATAGTATATTATATATATGTGTATATATATTATATAATTATGTATTTATATATGTATAGTACTTATATAGATATCTATAATATGTATTTATTATATATACTCATATGTTGCAGTATTTATCTGACTACTATATGTATATATATAATTATGTATTATCTAAATTAGGTATCTGGTTTATATAATATGTTTCTTTTATCATTATTCGACTTTCTACACTGCTTCGAATGCACCTACCACATTTGTTTCTGCACCACCTAAAGGTCGACTGTTAGAGAATGCCTAATGGCATTAAGTCCACCCATGTACACTTTAGTGCATAAAGATTAAATAAAATAAAAAATAAAGGGCTCCCATGCAACAAAAGTAATTTTGAGCAATTTGTTACTCGATCTTAATAAACAGGTAGAAACTTAAAAATATTTAAGTATACATACAGCTAACCTGATTTTCTTTTATAGATGATGGTACGGAACCCTTCGTGCGCGAGTCCGCCTCGCACTTGCCCAATTATTTTAAACCTAAGTGAACAAACAAGTTTAATAGTTAGCATTACTATGAGATAATGTAATCCGTGACTTTCTATGTTTCGGTACTAAAATCTAGGTGCAGTAGTCTAATATAGGCGTACCTCGCATTAGTTCCTTTGTAAGCTTTTAATAAAGCTCTCTACAAAAATTATACAGCGTTAAGAAGTGAGGCGTCATAAAATATAATGATAATGGCCACTATTGAATAATTCCCGAGTTGATTATTTCTACCACAACAACTTGTAATGGAATCCAATCAACTTGAATAAATTGCATTAAAACTAGTGCCACAGCGGCGGCCATTCCGACATTGAGCATTTCATGGAAGATAAAACCACTCCAGTGCACGCAACAGTCAATAAATTAAACCTAATTTATACATTTTACTGAAACGCTCACGCCACTGTCTGCCACGTTTTCACATATTGTTTGTGTTGTCTTTAAAATATATTATTCTCGTCAGAATCATCCCACATGGAATTCGTCGGCCGTTTTTATGTGGTGAATCTTCAGAAGCTTCAGAGTCATCTAAATAGATTCTTCTCTTCTGGGGTATAATATCAGATGCCTTTGGTTAAATATATCGATAGAAAGATCTGTAGTCAGTCTATCTGAGAGGCCTAGTAAATTTGGCTCAGTTGGAGCCTAAGGAGTTACTGGAGCCACATTATGAAATAGTTAAAAAGCGAATAATGCTATTGTTTTTTTAGGGTTCCGTACGGAAAAGGTAAAAGACGGGACCCTATGACTAAGCCTCCGCTGTCTGTCTGTCTGTCACCAGGCTGTATCTCTTAGCCGTGACAGCTAGAAAGCTGAAATTTTCACAAATTATGTATTTCGGTTGCCGCTATAACAACAAATACTAAAAATGAAAATATTAAGGGGGGGTCCCATACAAAACACGTGTTTTCTCGTATTTTTTGCTCAAAATTACTAACTTTTACAGGTAGACGCTTTAAATTTTCAAAGAATATGTAGTTGTATATTACCTTCCAAAATAAATAAATAAAGTAAATAATAAAGGGGGGCTTCCATACAACAAACGTATTTTTAAGCAATTTATTACTCGATCTTAATAAACAGGTAGAAACTTAAAAAAAAATTAAGTATACATACAATACGATGATGGTACGGAACCCTTCGCGTGCGAGTCCGACTTGCACTTGCCAATTTTTTTTTCAAATACAGTGAATTTCTTTTGCCTTTCACTTCTGTTGACAAAGTCAAAGTCCTTTATTTGCCAGAATGTAGGTATACAGAGTATGATCTTTAATATAAAATGGCCCATTTACATTCTACCATTACTTAACCGCTCCGTCGTTTCGCGTAGGTACCTAAAAAATCCCAAGTGCTTACGGCTCAACGCGTCGCGAGCACTTGACGGGCGAGCTCAATAAATCAGTCATTGTTTATTCGTTTGTTGCGTGAGGGTGTTAAAGTTATGTTTTTGTTCAAGTAAATGAATTATTCTTTCATATGATCCCAAATACAGTACGTTTGAATAAAGTGTTTACTTTATGCGAGAGGCCGAACCGGATGCTATGTAAACAATTACGACTTAGTCGAAAAAAATGATTATCGTGATAACAATACGAGTTTTACCTTAGTTCCTTTTGCTTTGCTATATACCTGGTAATATTATCTTAACAAATATATAAAATTATAGCAATACTTGCTTGAAAAATTATTTAGATATTAGCATGTGACAAAAAATATTATTTCGCTGACTTTGCATTTTGCGCGCGGGGCGTAATTATGGATTAAAAACATCATTGTAAACAAATATTATAATTATATAAGATACTTTTATGTTTTAATTGTGAATAAACTAATTAATTATGAAGTTACAGCAAAAAAAATAATAAATATTGTGTATTACTTTAATTTAAGAGATTTTTACAAACAATTGTCGAACAAAACGGCATTTCTTTTTTATTGAATGTAAATACATATGTATGTTGATGAGGTTACATTTATGCTCTGTGTTATTTTTTTATTATGAGTATATAAATAAACCTATTATATGATGTATAATACTCATATTATTCATGAGATATTGATTATCGAAAAATTTTGCGGATATTCAGGTTATTTTTAGCGGGAAAAAGTAAACAACTGTGCACATTCCAGTAAGAGTAATTCTTATCATATTCTTATCGGAAATGGTTCTTTTGCTTGGAAATCTAACTGGTAAGAAATGTATGTAGGTTTGAATCAGATATATAACATAAAAAGGTATTTAAAAAAATAAAATACGGAAATAGGCGGCAATTAACAATCAATTCTTTGTTTTATTTTTACATACATACATACATAGACTCACGCCTGTTTCCCGGAGGGGTAGGCAGAGACTACAGAATGCCATTTGCAACGATCCTGACATACCTCACTTGCTTCACTCACTTCCATCAAGTTTCTCATGCATGCTCTTCTGTTAAGGGTACTTCTGACTTGTCCTTTTTTCAGGATGTCTCCAATCTGGTCAGAGAACGTTCTCCTAGGTCTTCCCCTTTGTCCTGTCCCATTCACACTAGCCTGATATATCTTCTTTGTCAGTCTATCGTCATCCATCCTCTCCATGTGCCCAAACCATCTTAACATGCCTTTCTCAATGCTTGTCACTACATCTTCTTTTACCCCACACCACTCTCGTATCACACAATTCTTTACTCTGTCGGTCAAAGACACACCACACATACTTCTCAGTGCTCTCATTTCTACAGCATTTATTCTACTTTCAAATCTCTTCTGCCATACCCAACTTTTTAAAATTAAAATGTTTCTTTTAATTATATTTATTTCCTCTAAAAGTAAATTAAATAACCTTTCTAACCGTCTATAATACTTATATACCTCCCTTAATAAAAAACGACGAGAAAAAGGAATATATCAGAAATATAAAATCGCGCTCAAAAATGGCGGGAAAATATTTCTAATTTTCACTTTATACTGCCCTTGCGTGGACTACATGTATATTATTTGTTATTTGGTGTCATTCGAAAGTTCATTTCATTACGCGTCTATTGATATATAATGTAGCGCAATCCGTTAAGTTTTAATAAAACGAACATCAGTTACTTGTGCGCAGTCTACGGCAGGGACTTTTGTCCCTTGGAGCAAGCAACGGATTTGGAAAAAAGGGTGTTTTGTCCCTTGAAACAACGGAGCGGATATGGAATGCAAATATTTGTTTTAGTACATAAACATAAATGATATTATTTTAATGTTAATTATTTTAAAACCTTAATAAAACAACAAATTAATATGAACTCCCGTAAATCATAATTGTGATACTAATTAATTAAACAATGTCAAGGTAATAATTATGTATGTCAGTTCAAGAGATAGATTTAATTTTAAATGCAATTGAAGACACGACTGAATAAATTTTCGGTGGTTTAAGAGCTATTTAATATTGAAAATGGTAACTTCGCAATTTTATGACAGTAATTTTCGTTTTTTTTTACAATTGTGTTTATGACATGAAATGGTATTTAAAATTTAGCGGTAAGATGTATATGTTATATTAAGAGTAAATTAATAAGATTGTATCTCAAAAAGTAATTAATTTATTTCTATACATATAATTATCCACATATAATTCCTATCAATCTCAAGGTTGCCCCGAAGAGAACACCAATGGCGATAAGGCAGCTGATTTTTCAATTTACATACATCTTAATTTTAAGACACTTATAAAATGTTATTTGGGTATGATATTACCTAGACATGAATAAATCAGGGCCCTCCGGTACGGGTGCTTCGGATATCGGAGCCCTAAGAAAATAACCGTGTTTTTCCCTTAGAGCCCCGATCCCCGAGGCACACGTTTCGGAGAGCCCCGTTAACGATAAATTTGATAACATTTATTTTGTTTACTTTTTCTATTATTTTCGACTTGTACCGTCGACATAAAAAGTGCATATAATTATGTATGAGTTTTAAGATAAAGACATACACCACTATTTTTTAATTAGTACATAAACTTTAAGGTCATATTAGCGAAGACATTATTATCATATATGTGACATAAGAATTTCATAATATCTATAAATAGCCAAGTTATAATAATTTGTTTTTTGGAGAAAATCTCACCTAAATCATAGACATATTTTACAATACATTCACTACTTCATTGATAGTATTTACTTTCCGTCCTACTCTTACGCAATCTTTCCGTCGCACTTATTAATGTAGGTAGCCTTATACAGTAAAATAATCAATGTAGGTAGTTACTTTTTAATTTTCTTAATCCTACCCTCTCCTTCATAGTTTATCCGGGCTTAGGACCGGTAAAATGTACCGTTTAACAAGTAATTAAATACGAAGGTATGTAATTAGAAAGCAAACACATATCAAAATAAAAGAAGGTATTCTGTAATAAAAGAAAAGAGTAATTTTGGCGTATTTATGAAGTTAGAATCATCTACTATTTACAAATTATTTTATCATTATCATGTCAGCCTAGAGACGACCACTGCTGGACATAGGCCTCCCTCAAGGTTCTCCACACAGACCGATTTTGAGCCGCCTGCCTCAAATTATAATTTACTTAAGTAGGTATTATTTACTAAACTTACAAGTATTTCCATTGTCCTTCGAAATGTCCACCACCATTGTCAATACACAGATCACAGTCTTTTCACTTCTTCAAAAGCGTTCAATATGCGCTGTTTTAATTGTTCGACACTAACTGGCTTACTTTTGTACACTCACATTCCTCCACTCAAAAAGTACGCACGCAGTATGCTGCGTAGCTATGGCTACATACTCCCGTGATATTATGAACTGATAAGCCATCGCGTGGGGAAAACATAGACAAACAATTAACTGTTGCAGCAGAAACAATCCATACGCTCACGTCCGCTAGCAATTTAGTACTGTTTGTAGCAACGGAGCGCGGTGGCGCGTGCGCCGAGGGACGGGGGGAATTAATCAATGGAATAGTTTACTACTGTTAGTAGTTATGCATTAACCAATTATTACGTATTTCTGCGGACAGTTTTGAGACAGTTTTGGGACTTAGTGTTTTTATTTTTAACTACATAAATATGATCAGTTAAAGATACTTAGTGTCCCGTTAAATTTTTTGTACTAATTAAAAAATAGTGGTGTATTTATTTGCTAAAACATGTGTAGGCACATAATAAAACATTGTTCAGATGCTTATTTTAGATCTTAAATAATAATTAGAATCAACAAGGGTAAATTGAATAAATTTCAGGCGTAGCTGCTGGTGTCCTCTAGTTATTTTATATACTCAGTCACATTTTGGAAGCACATTTTTGTTTCTGTGGCCCCCAGAATCATGAAACGTAAAAACACGAATGATTTTTTTTCTCTTGAAATGACAACTACGGCACTACGAAAAAACCTTGTGTCTGAGAAGACTCGAAAAACATCCAATAAGTGCACGTAAAGTACAATTTGTGGGTCAAACTAAATGTTTTCTCTTGTGGGAATGGAACCCATGACATTGCGTGCAGTTTTAATACTACGCTACACGTGCAGTAAAATTTGAATGGCTTGGTTCGCTCATTGGTGGATACTTTTTTTACTTGCGCGTCAATCAGTTTCCTCATACATTCTTATACACACAGCTTTCTAAGCAATATATATTTTTAGTCATGTCAGCATAGAATGAGGCACTTCTACAACTCTGCACATGGTAAGCGGATAAATTCAAAGATTGTGAACTTTGACGGGAACAATAACCAATATGGTCAGTAACGCAATACCTTAAGCATCGAAACTTGTTTTCTGAAACATGTACAAATTAATCTTAAGTTAACTTATTATTAAATGTCGCTGTAAGATGTTCAGCGTTACAAAATATTACTGACACATAGTAATTGGCAAGTGGTGTTTACCTATAAGTGATTGTTACACTTCTGTCTTTATTTTGTAACATGTATCAATAGCATATAACCATGTAAACAATCGTTGGTAAACCAAATAAAATAAATAAATATAAAACTTCAAAATGTTTTCAGTCAATTGCAATGCTGCCATGAATATCGTGAGAATGTCGCAATATCCTTAGTTATATAACTTTCATCTGTTGACGCTCTCTCGGTCTGGTTAGACTAGAAAGTACACCATGGGCCTTAGATATTTTTATCATCATCATTCTAATTTCGAGTAGACAATGATGATCAAACATCCAGCGCTCCCGTTCAGCAAGCGGTATAAGTTTCTACTACGTGTCGTATGCAAAGTCTTACTTAGTAGTGAATTAGTCGGAACAGACTAGTCCGTATGTAAAGCAAATCTCAAGAATCTGGAACTTGTGTACGGATATTAATAGTGTTTGGACTTTGGACATGTTAGTTAAGTACTGTTGGCTGAGTAATGTTGAATAGATGTGTGTTTAGACCTGAGGGGATATCAATGTGTACGGCACAACAACATTTACATATTTTAGTAGTTTACATATTACTAAATACTTATTGTCAATTTTCACTGTTCCACAATGATATGCCTTTTTTACCTGTAAACACTAAGTCATTAATTATTCGCTTAGGTCTTGATGTAACGGTCATGATCGTTAAAATTGCAAATAATTTTACAAAGATTTAACAGTTATTTCAAGGCCAATATGAGGAACAAATATTTTATTTTTGTAGGGAGCTGCAACCATTTCCAATTGTAAATTACCTGCTTGTAAAATATCCCTGTAGAGACACTAATCATGCGCTCATTCTACGTGTCTTGGGGCAGGTCGAGATCGTGTGACTTTCCCTAAAGATAACGTTTTAAGTAATATCATGTTCACGATTGAGCAAATAAAAATTAAAGCCACTCTTAATTCATCTGCCATTCAACAGGCCAGCGACGTGTTTAATATTTGATACATTATCTCCAAAGACAATATCATAAGCCTTCAACAGTCCACTGCTGGAGTAGGCCTCTCCTTTACAAACATACATACATACATATCGTCACGCCTTTTCTCTCCGAAGGGGTAGGCAGAGGTGTATTTCTACACCCACTTTTCGCCAGATATATTTTAGTCCCACGTAATAAGGGGCGAGCCTATTGCCGTACCGGGCACATTTCCAGACTCCGTGCTGCTACTGAGAATTTCGTGACAGAAAAACCCAATAACACTGCCAGACCCAGGAATCGAACCCGGGACCTACCGATCCCACGCGCACATTTATGCCGCGAGTCCAACGAGGCAGTCTCTCCTTTGAATGGAGGAATTGGCCTATTATACCACGCTGGCCAAACGGGTTGGTATAGGGTTTGTATCAAGTTTTCCTTCACTTACAGTGTTTTTCTCTGCATAATATGCTCCCTCTGTCGGCTCTTACGACACCCATGGGATGATATGGGGTGGTGATATTCCGTATTCTTAATCCGTCACCACACGGACGAAAGACCAAAGACAATAGTTTGTGAGTTATTGGATTTCCTGTTACTTAGCTCAAAATAAAACTGTCATAAGCACCTCATTAAATATATCATGTTCAACAATAAACACTTAAAACGTAGCACAAACAAGCCAATTTATATTGTAATGGTTCGCAATACAAGCTTTCCGCGTAAGGAGTTCTCTCCAATTTTCTTCCCAAATTTCCTTCCACAGTTTCCAACTTTGTACCATGGTGGTCTGACATTGGCTTGGCGTCTATTTTGAACTTTTAAACTCCGCGCAATCAGCGTGTGCACAGATAATAATAATAGTCATGCGCACGTAAGTGTTTGGAATAGGCAGGTGAAAATGGTGGAGGCTTGTCGATTGTTCATTGTTGTAAGTTTAACTGGAATGTAAGTTATATTAGTTATGTATTTTTTTATTTACAGCTGTCCATTATATATTATTATTTATTTATATATAATAACGGTCTTAACAGAATACCAGCACCATCTTGTGTTGTAAGATGGCATTATGCTGAGTTGGGATCTGATTCTGTTTATGTTAGGTTAGGTTAGTGTTTAAGTTAAATTAATAGAATAAATGTGTTTTTCTTTCGTTAATGATTTATAAATTTTATAAGTGTAATTCAAATAGCAACCGCCTAGCAGTAGGTATCACGCCTGTTCTAGCCATTATCCCGTTGCCATATTAAATGAAAATGGATGACCCGATACGCTACGAGAAATGCCACACTAGTGTGCAGTGACAAAATTGCGGCTTAAAAAATCACTAGGTGAGCCTGCGGTTACACCCGCGATACTTAAGGCTACTGCTCCACTCCCGTGACTCATATCGTGATGTTATCAGGCCAAGGCCTTGCGGCACGGGGAATTCGTTTTAAGATGGGAATGGAATTTTTTAATTTGCTTATATGCTGGCAGCATAATAAAATGGATTTCAGAAGATATTGTCGGCTCATTTGTTGAATTGTGATGTGTGCATGTATTGGGGCTAGAAAGTACATTTTGGTTTTTGTGGATTTTACCAAAATGTACTTTAACCTCTATAAGAAATAATGTTAAGAACGATTTATAATTATTTCAATTAAGTATTTCAAAACGGTGGTCCTACTTTACAGCCTTACGCAGTCCACAGCTGAACTTCAGTGCCATCTTATTTGCTTGACTATAAGTCAATATGCAAGTGCGGTCTACTAAACCACGCTCTCCAGAGGGCTTGATATGAATTTAAGTTTTTCGTCTCTTCGCAAAAATAGTATTTGCATCGTATATATTCCATAATTGACTCTTACGACAAACACGGAATGAAGTTAAGTAGCGAATTTTTTTACTCCTAATCGTCACGGATGATGATGAATGGTGCTCATTTAGGCACTAATGTCTATAATACTATACAAGTTACTCACGCGATATAAACCGGTTTCAGAAAAGTGCTTTAATCGCGTACAAGCTTTTTTTCGCAGCACGTTAAGCCGCGTATAGACGCACTTTATATCAAACGCGCAATTCTTACGAATGTTGACGCCCTTATAAGCTCGTGTAAATTAACTTATTTTTGTTTATACCGACTCACCACTACCGGTTCGAGCCGACCGTATACTCACACAAAAAATACGCTAGTTTGAAATACCCCTAACTTTCGAAAATCGGTTTCAGTGTCGTGCCATTAGGGAGGCCTATATCCAGCAGTGGGCTATGTAATAGCAGGCTGACGATGATGATGATGGTGGTGAACCATGTCTATACTGACTTAAAGAATACGGCGAAATATACTCGTGTATGCGGGCCCGCTTTCGACATGCGCGTCGAAGCGTGTATGTCGAAATGACCGTATAGTCGCAGAAAAATACGTTACTTTGAAAAGTTCCTAACTTCTAAAAGTGCAGTTGCATGGTTCCAAATTACATTCTACTGATATACATTCGTAAAAACAGCACAGTCACGTTGTAATCTACATGGTAATAAAACAGTGGCCACAGACACAGTCAGACTAATATGCGGAGATGCTCGACAAAATGAATACAATTTTTCTATGACTCATTCCATAATAGGCCTTCGGTACTTAACATACGGGAAATAATCAAAGCCCAGAGACACTATTTTGCTGGTATCACAAATTTTTTGTGCAATTTTACCGGTTATTTTGCTACGAATTTTCTTGGAACGACTGCAATTTACTTAGAAACCTCAACTGTATATTATTTGCATACATCATGCTCAGTGGATTAAAATTATTTCGTTTATTATATAATTTTGTGCTACGTAAACTTGTAAAAAAATACAATAAAACGAGCCTTCAAACGTAATTTTAACGATTTTCAGATACTACACTGACGGACTCATAAACTGCATCAAAGTAATGTACGACTTTGAAATAAATATTTTAACCAAGTATGCAACTTTCTATACAGATTTAAATTGAAACCTCTAGATAGGTTCGTGAACTTTAAAACAGCGTAGGGTCATATCCTTAAGTTTAAGTTTGTGTACTTAAGACTTTTTTGAAGAAAAAACAGAAATTTAAGGAAAATTGGTTTAATAAAAAAATTGGTTTTAACAATAGACACAAACTTTATGCAAGGGTTTATTTATGTTTTAATAAGGTGTATTACCTCCACGTGCCTTTATTACGGATTCTAGTCGGTTCCGCATAGATTTAATTAGGGTTATTAAAAGATCTTGCGGAATATTGTGCCATTCTTCTAAAAGTGCTGTTCTTAGTGCTGACACTGTCGTGGGCACAGGATTCCTCGCATATACAGCTCTTTTTAAATTGTCCCAAACATGCTCAATGGGATTAAGATCCGGGCTGCGTGCTGGCCAATTCATTGTACGTATCCCAACCTCTTCGCAATATTGTCGAACTTGTGCAGTAGCGTGCGGCCGGGCATTATCCCGTATTAAAGTAAAATTTTCGCCTATGAATCCCATGTAAGGCACCAAGTGATCTTCTAAGATCTCTGTTATGTAGCGATGTGCAGTCAAACCCTCTCTATTACCGTTTTGACGGACCATGTCTATGAACACAAGTTCTGTTCGCGCGTTCATCGATATGCCACCCCAGATCATACACGAACCGCCACCAAAAGGAACACGCTCCTCAATGCAACTTTGAGCATATCACTCCCCGCGTCGACGATAGACTCTTCTGCGACCATCTGCACCATATAAACATGTCCTACTCTCGTCCGTGAACAATAGGGAGGCCCATTGCTCTTCTGTCCAATTTAGGTGATCACGCAAAAATCTTAAGCGAGCTTGTCTGTGAGCTACAGACAACTTTGGACCATTAGCTGGTCCAAAAGGGGTGATATCCGCTTCCTTTAACCTTCTTCTTATTGTTCGTGCACTCACATTTACTCCACGCAGTTCATTAAGCTCTGTTTTGAAGTTAACTGACGTGAGGAAACGATTTCGCAGGGAGTTGTAACAATAAATCGGTCATCACGACCGGTGGTTGCTCGAGTCCTGCCTGTATCACGTCTCCTTCTGTAAGAACCTGTCTCCACAAAACTTCTGATTATTCTAAAAACCGTAGACTGGTATAAATTTTAATTTCAACCAATCGTTCGTTGATCCAAGCCCTCCCGTACCAGTGCTACAATTTGAGCCGCTTGTTCGGACGAAGTATCCATTTTATGGTTCAAAAACTCTCAATTAGTTAAAAAACTAACCCAACAATTCTGCTGGTAACAATAATTCAATGGAAAAAAGAATAAAAAATCAATGCGAATCAATTTACAACTTTACTTTAAATATAACACGCAAATCTGATACTACGAGTAAATTTTCTTTTCCCGGCTATATTCATTTGTTTTACTGCAGTTCTATTTTTAAATGTTGCTTTTTTTTAAGATTAAGAGCCAGTCTCTCCATATTTATATAATTTAATCTAAAACCTTTGCATACCTATTAAAAAAATCATTTCAAAGTTATCCTGAACTTTGATGCAGTTTATGAGTTCGTCAGTTTATATGGTTTCATGATGTGTGGTACAAAAATAATGATTGGAATGCTAAGAAAATATTTTTACACGTATTTTTTTAAGGTCACTGTATTCGTTTCGAGGCTAGTTCTCTCGTAGTTTTCATCGCACAACTATTTTTATTCTGAGAAGACGACACGACCATCTGATTAAATAAACATTTGTCTGTCTTAATTTATTTCTGAAGAGTTCAATCTAGTCCTTTAATTTTTTTAATTATTTTAAACATAAATATACGTGTACACACAATGACATGCGAACGCTACAATGGTCAAAGTATCTAGTGTTGCTGTGTATAAAAATGCACCTGTTAAAAAATAGTCTACTAAGTACTAACTAATCACCGATTTGTAAAGCTCAAATTGCGTAAACAGTCTGTCACATATAAATTCCTAAAGTGCCAAGTTTATTACATGCAGACCCCGTTTTATAAAATGTCGTGTAGTCTCAATTTTCGTCTGTGTGTACTTTTAGCGAGCGTTTCGTTTCAATGTTGGTAATAGCTAATCTAGTTTTGGCAGATATTCAAATAGCTTTTAGCCTACTTTGGTTTACATTTAGCAGAGATCAGTTGCACATTTTGCAATGATTTTATCAATGCCAATATTATAAAATTTAATGGTAGAAATGTAATTAAATTTTTGCTACTAAAGTGAATACATTTTCTAAGGTAATAATATGTCTGAGCTAAATTTTAATACCGTTTTGGGACATGTTAGGGACCTCTGACTTTTAGATGAATAAAGATTCTTCTTTAAATCTAAGGCAAGAATCGGCAAGATTTTGTTCGGCCTTTGAGTTTGATTGAATGATTCCATTTAGTGGGAAAGCCAAAGCCACAATTGCCGACATCTATGGTTAACGTAACAATTATCAAGTTTTTCGGATATAATAATTACATTATAAATTACGCTCTCTTAGTTCGCTATTTGAGTTAGCAGTAATATATTGTAAGCAATAATACATCAAGAAATAGCTGTTTTGGATCTGGATACATAAGAAAAATTTATTCAAATTCATATTATGGAATCATCTGACGAACTTACAAAGCTGCTTAGGCCTCATTGTAAGACAAGGGCTATATATAATACCAGACTTCAGTCCTGAATTAAGTATTTCAAAGATTGAAAGCATTGATTTAACTACATTATTTTGTAAAGTTCTTTCATACGAAAAAATAAAGAGGAATTTAAAAATATTTAGAATACTTAGCTATTGATTAGCTGGTAACCGTTAGTATAAACGTTTAAGATGCATTAGGCCCGTTTAGTTTAAAACATGCACAGGACACCTTCTAAAGCCGTGTACAAGCTTGCCACAGGTTGAGGCAGTATATTTGCTCAGTTGAGGCAGCCACTCGCCCTATGACCGCCTCTAATGTATATACAGCTTATAAAGTTTAGCATTACCTTAAAGTTTTCTCATATGGTATCTGTTTACTCATTCATTATTTACATAGTCCACTACCAGGCCAGTTTATGCAGCAAATAAACTATAGTTTAAAGTACAGCTGCACGAGTCTGACATTTTAAACTGAAAACTTTTGGTTGGCCTTATATTATTTACAGTTTGAGTTAATTAAGTTCTCGTTATCATCCAAAATACACTAAAAATTACAGTTTATTTTTAAAGTATTCCAAAAATTTCAAGTATAAAATTAAATTGTCTTAAAAATTCTCAGCTTATGAAATTGTACAGACTTATTATTTTCATGAAAGCTAGCAGTGCAAGGTTTTGTATAAAAAGAAGGTTTTATCAACACGTCCAGCAATGTGTGTCTTAACAATTTTCTTACTGTACCAACGAAATGCATGACGTTGAATTAACTAAGATATACTGCCCTGGAAATGAAATCCATATTTCAAATAAATTTTACACACAATTTCGGCTAGAGTGAATTTATGAAATCTTTAAGACCGTCAGTACGTTTTTGCCTTTGCTATTTAGGTAGATTCGCTGCAAATATTTGAAAACTTTTTACATTGGGATATGCCTCTAAATCCAGGGTACGTCTATCGGCTAAACTTGTCCAACTAAGTTCTAACAAGATTTCGTTAGGTATAGTAAATTAATAAGTAGTCGATTTCACATTGAAAGAATTCCAAAGCAACTATAATTTGCCTCTTCAATTCATACAATATGTAAGGTACAAGATAATAATCATACAGGAGTTTATGTACACTTCAATAATTATTAGAAAAACAAGCCTACGTTACACATTTTCTTAAATAATGTAGTAATTAGTGCTTCTAATTTACTGCTCTCTCACCTTGAAGATGAAAATTTAAACTTCGCTTAAATGTAGTAAAGTTATTATAAAGACTATATATAGATCTACTTATCTCTTGAAAATTTACATTGCGTCGATAGAATAATTTTAAAACTTAACGATTTAATTACATTCTTAATTGCCTTCAAGCACGTTTAAAGCGATGCAGGGGTTGCTGTGCTTGTGCAATGCAAAACGTGCAAAATGCGCGGGGACTATGACAGTAGCAGAGGTGTTTGGTTTTTAGAAAGAAAATTATATTATACTAGTGGATACCCGCTGCTACGCCCGCACAATTTTTTATAATTCATCCGTTTCTTTCTGATCTCGAAAGAATTTTGGGAAATCTCTTCTTAGTGCACCCCATCGCTCTGCCAAATTTCAGCTTCCCGAGCCTAGTAGTTTTGCCTGTGCGATGTCTGTCAGTCAGTAAGTAACGCAAGAATATAAGTAATAATTATATTTTTGCTAGCTCTAGCAAGCAGGTAAATATAGTTGAACATAGGCCATCATGGAGTATTGTATGACTTATCGTCTGCCATCATTATTATAGATTAAAGAAAAACAAAAAACCCGACTGCGTAAAAAATAATTAAAAAAAAACGTAAAAAATAACTTAAATAAAAACTAAAAAGAAAGAAACAAGGCCAGTAGTTTAGAATTCTAATGCAGAACAGAACGACTCACAGTCGGGGCCCATTCAAATTTTGCCAATCAAATGTTCCCAAGGGACTCTGTAATTACAGTGAAAAATACTTTCCGTATTTTTCACTGTAATTCTCATTTCAAAATATTCTAAAATCAAATATCACATAATATTTGTTTGAGAGAGTGCGTGCGTGTGATAATCAAATTTTTTATGAGAACAATTTCGATAATTGATTGACAGTGAAATACACACTGTGCTTCGCAATAATTATGTGCGCCAGCCTAAAATCTACATATTTATAAAGCTGATTTTTATAAAAATGTTACATATATTACAATCTACGCTGAAAGGTTGACATAAGAACTATTTCTATCCACATCAAAATTAATTATTTAAAAAAAATAAAAAACACATACCTAGAATTAAAGAATCTTGAAAAATAATATTCATAACTTCAATTAAAACAGTCGTTTTGAACAAAAGAACTAAAAGTAAAAACAGGCGATTGAAGTGGACTCCAATAATCTCTGAAGACAAATCTAACATGAAATATTAAACTGCGAATTGAGTCCATCGTCGACGAGAGAAACGTTTCAACAGTTTTAATAAAAGTTTTTACGCTACACCAGTCGCCTTTTAACTTAGTACTATGTAAATCATCAATCTTGAATTTACGACAAACGTGCTCTCTAGAGTTTCACGTGCTAAAAGGTAATAGAAGTAAGTGTCTGTCTTATAAGAGACTTTATATATACACTTAAAAGTTTTTATAATAGTTTCCACGATCTCATAGGACATCATAGCAGTAAATGTGAATGTAGGATCATTATATAATTAACTTCAATTCATATGATCATACGCGTCACTTTGCGGCTTAGATGAATAAATGATTTTGACTTTGACTTAGCTTTTCAGTAGTAGTTATGAGAAGTATATTCCATTCTAGGAAATCTAAAAATTAAAAATATAATACAATTGTTTATTGGCTGCTGTTTTTATTTTCTATAATGTGCTTGTGGAAGAATCCAAGCGATTTTCTTGCGAGTGTAATTTTATCAACAATACACGTGTTTAAATTTATTGTGTGACCTTATTGTTAAATAAGGTTGGTCTGATCACGATCACGACCGAGATAACGGTCAAAACGTAGAATAAAGAGTTTTTAACTACGTTACTAAATGCCATTAAATAATTTGTATAACAAACGTAAACCATCACACTACATCAAAATAGAACAAAAACACTCAGTAATAGGGAACATTACGCAAAGCTCGACGCAGATGGCAGCACAAGCAACTACAGTAAACAAACTTTCGTAGCACGCTTTTCAATTATTGTAATCAACAAGACAACAATATATCTATACTTATTTATATAAGCAAAACAGTTACAACAATTGTAATTATCAATAACAATAAAAATGGTACAATGTTTATGTTTTAGTGACTTGTTTGAGATGAGATAATGAGATCGCGCATCCAAAGTTTGAAGTCTGCACGAGTTCTCAAGTTGTCACTCTAATGTCATACTTGCCAAAATTCATTGTTTACTTTAGTCGGTGATACTGCCACCTGGTGGTTTAACTTGGCAGTAATCTTCCCTATTAACACAAATATTGAAGGATATTAAATAACAAAAAATGAACATAAATAAAATTATGTTTCATACTGAGGAAGTACACAAGAAATAGTGTTTTGAATTGTTTCCCTATATCTTCACAATTTCTTACCAATATATGTAGCTGTAAAAAAAACTTAGGCGAATCGAATAAACAATTTAAGGTATAAATACCTTTAGACTGCCTCCCTGGTCAGTGGATAGGTCCCGGGTTCGATTCCCGGCTAACGGACCGATACGCAGAGTATATCGAATTTTGATAGATGCCTTAAGCTTTTCATCCAGAGTTAGTGGCTTTCCTATAAAAATATATCTACTAACATATTACAATAGTACCCTGAGTGTGCAAAATATGATTGTCTCCGGTAAAAATAAGGTTATGTTGCTTTTACATAGTACCAGAAAGACGAGTGACTAGGACATAATTATTTCCATGCATTTTTCTTCATTAATTAATTATAATTGTCTTAATACTATTATAATTTGCCGTGTGGTTGACGGCATAGAATACAAGTGTCACCACCCCCTATCTTCCAAAGGCTAGATTATTAGGGATAACTAAAACGACTGAATGTTGGATAAACACTGCGTATATTTGGATAGAGCAACATATTTTATAACAGAGATTACATACATAGAGATTTCATATACGTCATAGCTTAAGTACTACATCTCACCTCCCCCGCAAAAGAAAAATAAAATAAATGTAAATTTATTTTATTTTCGTTCCTACAATTCAAAATATGGTTGAATACAGGTTAAATATGATTGCATAGTGTAATATAAATGCTATTAAGCAATAAGTAATTATCCCAAATTAAAAAAAATAAGAATACACATTACATATCGTTTTCTTACAAATAAGAACAATCTAGTTTACAGATTAATTAGAACTAGCTGGTGTATACAATTTGGTCCTATTCTTATGTACTAAGTAACTTTTATTATTCTTAACAATCTCTACATTAGGTGAACTTTCCTTAATAACGATATATGGACCTGAATAAATACTTTGGAATTTATCACCTGTCTCATTTTTTAGTAATATTAAATCATTGGCCTTATATGATACTGGGTTAATATTACGATCATATTTAATTTTTCTCATTATTTTACTATTAATTAAGTTCTCTCGTGCCTCTTTTTGTGACATTTGGATTCTGTATTTCAATTCTAGAGGGTAACTATCAAAGTTATACACCGGATCAACTTTACCTGAGTTCAAGTTTGATGGCAAAATACACTTTTTTCCAAAAACTAGCTCAAAAGGCGTAAATTTTGTTGCACTATGAACAGATGTATTATGGGAAAAACACCAGAACGGAAGCCAAGTACTCCATGACTCAGTATGCTTTTCTGTTTGTATCCTTAAATAGTTACCTAACTGCTTATGAGAATTTTCCAATGCTCCAATAGACTGGTGATGATATGCTGTTGATTGTAACTGTTTTATTTGCAATAGTTTACTTACCTCATTCATGGTGGACGATACAAATTCGGTCCCCCTATCGGTGGCGATTTCTTTCGGGATGCCGTATCTAAGAATAAAGTTATGAACAAAACTCCTAGCTACCTCCGTAGTTTGCTTAGATGTTAACGGGTATGCTTCAATATATTTGGTCAATTCACACTGTATAGTCAATATGTATACGTTATTATTATAATCTCTTTCCAACGGACCTACCAAATCCAAATAAACTTTTTCAAACGCCGAGTGCGCTGTAGTGGTTATAATCATAGGCTCTTTTGAATAGTGTGATGAATGTTTTTCTCTTTGACACTTGTCACATTTTTTAACAAAAGCAGTCACGTCAGCTTCAATACCTGGACAAAAATAATACTTTTTAATATTTCTGATCATTCGCCGTATTCCCGCATGACCGCTGGTGGGTAAAATGTGGAAGTCATTCACTATTACACGTTGATCATCCTTATTATTTACTCTTTCTACATCTTTTAAAATACAAAGTCGCGGCCCTGACCAATTATTTATTTTACTTATTTCTGATACCACCTTATGTACAAAAATATTATAATTATTGTTTTTTATAAAATATAACTCACTTATTCCAATTTTTATACAAAATTTACTCAGCTCTCTCACAAATTCGCCTGGCGATAATTGTGATCGAGAAGCCAGATTAATAAAAATAGATTTTTTTGATGTTACAAATGAAAAGCATTTGCTTTGATATTCTATTAATTTCAAGTTATAATATTGCTTGTATTCGTCATTTTTATAAAACGTAATTCAGTCAAATATTTAGGCTTACTCTGCACTTCAACAATTTTCAACTTATCCGTTATCGGTTGACTATCGTGAATAACCCTAGCATCTTGTGCTTGTTTAGCCCTCTGACCTCGCGTCATTACATTCATACTAATACTTCGATTCATTTCCTTTAGATCATCAGACGTTACGCATATGCGCGACAGTGCATCAGCAGCTGCATTATGTTTTCCTTTTAGGTATTCTACTGTAAAATCGTATTCTTCTAAAATTATCCTAAATTTCATTAATCTACTTGAGGGATCCCGCATACTGAATAAAGATATAAGCGGCTTATGATCAGTTTGAATTTTAAACTTACGGCCGTACAAATAAGGCCTAAAATGTTTTATTGCCCAAACAATCGCAAGCAACTCTTTTTCTATGGTCGGGTACATTTTCTCTGCTTTGTTCAAACGTCTACTAGCGTATGCCACAGGTCTACTATCGTTATTACACAAAACTGCGCCTAAAATGTGACCTGAAGCATCTGTTTGTAAAATAATCTGGTTGGATGCCGAAAAATTAGGGTAACTGTAATACGGGGTGAGAAATAATGCTTTGCTTCAATAAATCGAATGACTTTAAACACTCGCAGTCCCATTTAAATGTTACGCATTTTTAGATAAGTTATTTAATGGATATTCCTTCTCTGCAAAATTTGGAATGAATTTTCGGTAATAATTTACGAACGCGACAAAACGCTTGACTTCGTCAACATTTGTAGGTACGGGATAATTTTTTACGACACTTATTTTGTTTGGATCTGGTACCACACCCTTGGCAGACACAACATGTCCTAAATAAAGCAATTCTTTCTCTAAGAAGCTGCACTTCTGAGGATTTAATTTTAAGTTTACTTTGCGTAAGCGCTCAAATATATCCTGTAAATTACTAATACGTGTGGTTAAATTTCGGCTAAAACATACAAGGTCATTTTGGTATATCAAACATTTTTCATAATTTAAGCCTGTCATGGCCATTGTTATCATCCTTGCAAAAGAACTCGGACTAGTTTTAAGTGCCATGGGCATCCGAGTCATTTGAAACTGTCCCGAACAAAATGCAGTGTACTTGCGACTGTTAGGAGCTAAACTGACGTTGTAAAACCCTTGATGTAAATCTAAATGCGAGAAATATATACTACCGGATAAGGAATCTAATATTTCCGTAATATTTGGGAGTGGAAACTTATCATTCTGTATGTTATTATTCAATTTTCTGTAGTCAATCACTAATCTCCATGTTTTATTTTCGTTATATGATTTTTTAGGCACCAATAAGATAGGACTTGACCATTCACTTTGACAGGGTTCTATAATGCCTTCTTTTAACATATTTTCTATTTGATAATTAATTTCGTTTTTTAATGGTTTCGTCGTTTTTTATGGTTTTGAATATATGGGCCTAACATCTTCTTTTAGCTTTATTGAATGTTGATAAATGTCTGTCGTGGACAATTTGTCGCCTTCCAAATAAAATACATCCGCATATTTTGCACATAAATTTTCTATATTAATCTGTTCTTCTTTATTCAAGTGATTTAAATTTAATTTCGAAAATAACTGCTTGACGCGCGTTGAATTATTCGAACACTTATTAAAGGCACAAATATTGTAATGCGATGCACTTTGTGTATCGAGATTTAATTCTGATAAAGTTACGTCATGATCCGTGGAATTTAAAACGCGTATTGGTATTTTACCATTAACTGGTGACACTAAAGAACTTGCTACGAAAATTCCTTGTCGTATTTCTTTCACACAAACTATGAAATCTTCGGTCAGATTTGTTTTAACATAATGTATAGATTCTGACCTAGCGGGTAACTTCATTAAATATTGTTTTAAAATAGTAAGCGGTAATATAATTTCTTTTCTATTATATAATAATCGTAATATATTATTGTTGAAATCAATAACAGACCTATACTTGCGGAAAAAGTCTTGGCCTAAAATTCCGTGCGCTTTACAAGGCAAGGAATTAAAAACATAGAACTTATGATTAATACATTGTTAATTTAATGACAACTGTAAATAAACGTATCCAATGGCTCGGACTTCGCCTCCAATTCCATTTATGATTATGTTTTCTTTATGAATTGGGACATTCAACTGCATTACGTGTTCATATTTTAAGGCCGATATGGAAGCGCCCGTATCAACTAAGAAACTACATAATATACTAGAATTATCGATATAAAGTTCTACGTAATAACTACTTTCACTAGCTAAAACAGTATAAACTTTAGCCTCGAAAAAACTCATTTTCGCTCTCTTCATGCTGCTCAATTGTACCAGATTGTGTTGGTATCGATTCATTGGCTGAGGGTTGTGATTCTTCAGTCAGTAACCGAATATTTCTCCTGAACGGGTTATTATAATTATGTAATATTATTACTAGAGTTACCTCTGTAATAGCCTCTACCTCTGGGTATCGCTTGAGCTGCCGGCTGCTGCCACTGCTGGCACCATTGCCTGCCCTCGAGGCGCGGCTGCAACCAGTGGCCCGCATGGCCGTGCGGCCGGGGTCCGCTGTGATACGCACCTCTACCGTAGCCTCTCTGCGTGTTGTAAAAAGTTGTCTGCCTGGAATTGTTAGTAAACTTATTGTTATTAATAGTACCACGCCTCATAGGGAACATTTCACCTGCTGAGTTTGATGATGAGCAATCCTCATCGATTGCTGCTTGAATTGCATTCTTGAGGTCATCAAATTTCTGAGCTGCAATAATGGTGCCAATCCTGCGATTACGCAGACCCTCACAAAATTGTTTGATAGCCTGATTTTCATTTACAGATTTTAATACGTCATATTTTACCGAATCACCACCGGCCTGTGTAATCGTAAGATCGACAAACATTTCCGACAGTTTTTTCCCATAATCATCTATAGATAAGTCGTTCTGTCGAAAGTTTAATAGTTGTTTTTGTAAAGCGCTAGCTGATTTTTGTGGTAGTAAAACACGCTTCATGTCACTCAAGAGGGCATCCACAGTTTCATAATTTTTAGATAATTTTAATTTGGCATGCTGCGATAACCTACTTTTCAACTCAAATGTAATCAATTCTTTTTGAGATTCAGCGTCAATAACAGAACTACAATACTCAATGCCATCTATAAATTGTCTTATATTGCAAACCTCATCGGTCATCGCAGGTAATAAATTCAAAGCAACTTTTAGGTCGAACTTGCCCATTTTCTTACAATATGTTTTTCCTGGCACAACTTAACTATTTATGAATAAAGTTTATCAAAATGTACACAATACTTTGATAATAAATGATCTCCTCTTATATTTATGCTTTTACTTAAACTATCAACATAGGAATTATATTTTTGAATAATACTCTTAGCCTCACTCAATTTTTTCTCTAAAATATTTCCAGTCCTACGAGAAGGTCCAATTTTTATTAAATATTTTCTTATTTCTAACAACTCTTCACACAACTTTTGTAAAGTTGTTTCGTCCATATAGAATATAATTTTAATATTAATCCCTTCATAAGTACTAAGTAGTAAAGCTTACCAATAGAAACGAACGTAAGTACCTTAGTTATATTATTATTTAGGTAAAGTTAAGAAATACGCACCTTATTGATTTACTTGATAATAATTCCTTCCATTCTACTGTTTACTTACATGACTGCGTAATGAATTCTTATTTATTATATTATATTATGCCTGTACTTATAATCAATATTGCAGCTGAAATGAAACGAAAGGTATTATGCACGTATAAAAGTTATATAGAGCCGTAGAAACCGCACTGTACACACCACAAGTTCGATGACCTTTTCACGACACACATTTTATATATTATGGTTACACTTGAATATCACACGTCGGCGTCATTTATCTTCATATCTGGGTACGCAACACGTCTACGAAAGAATGATCCTCTACTTGCGCTATTCTGGAATTCTTGGCGCGCCCAGCGCAAGTGGCATTTCCGATATATGCGAAATGCTAAATAGAGTAGTACGCAGGCTGCTATCAAGACAAAAATCAACATCAGTATATTTGTCGTCGATAAATGGTATCTCAAATCTTCCAGCGTTGCTTGGTTCTGGCCTCCTTGTGTTGACTGAGCAATTACAACTTCCTTAGACTCAGTCTTACCCATTTTTTGCAAAATGTATACGTGCTGCACGCGTCAACAAAGACAACATCAATTATAATGAATTCAGACATCATTAAAACTAGCACGAATACATTAATGTTTATACAATACTGCGTTCCTTATTAGGACACCCGTCTCGAATTCGCGTGCTCTACATGACACCTTTAGTCACGGTCGCCATGCAAAGGCTAGATTATTAGGGATAACTAAAACGACTGAATGTTGGATAAGCACTGCGTATATTTGGATAGAGCAACATATTTTATAATAGAGATTACATACATAGAGATTTCATATACGTCATAGCTTAAGTACTACATCTCAGCAGCACATAGAGATTTCATATACGTCATAGCTTAAGTACTACATCTCAGCAGCACGGAGTCTGGAAATGTGCCCGGTACGGCAATAGGCTCGCCCCTTATTACGTGGGACTAAAGTATATCTGGCAAAAAGTGGGTGTAGAAATACACCTGTGCCTACCCCTTCGGGGATAAAAGGCGTGACGTTATGTATGTATGCATACTATTATAAATACGAAAGCTTTTGCGTTTAGTCGGATGGATGTATGTATGTTTGTTACTCTTTCACGCAAAAACTACTGGACGAGTTTTGATAATACCTTACAACTTAAACATTAGAATAGCAAAGCTGCGGTCAGGCTATTTTAAATGTAATGGCTCTTTGTTAAGGTTCCAGAAATAATCAGCTAGCCTAGGTTTGATAAAGTTAAGGATGATGATCGTTGAAGTAACGGAGGCAATCATAATTAGGTTATATTAATCATTCTTGCCGGCTGGGCGATACTAAAGATAGTCTGTAGACAAATTGGCGTCTGTTACCTGATTTCACGAATAGCATTCTTTTTATCGACACAACATGTCGATGAAGTCGCGGGCAAAAGCTAAGCCCGCGCGTAAATATAAACAAAAATTATTTCATTGATACAAAATTGAATCTAAGTTAAAATGATAAACATATTAACATTGTTTCATAACAATGTTGTATATAGATATACCTAACCCCTAATGTGTCCTTTATATTAGATTTTGTATTAACGAAGCTTTTAGTAATTGGACCCTCAAAATTCATAGAAGTGTCAGTATGTTCGTCATTAACGTTTGAACTTACGTGAGGGTGCCAAGCCGCCAGAGTGAAGGAGGCTACAACTTTGCCACAATATTACTACTAGGTATTATAAATTGGAAAGTTTGTGAGGATTGATGTAAGAATGTTTAATTCCCCTACACACTAAAGCCAATTAACGCATTTTGAGGAAGATTTGAATAGCTTAAACATTAGAATATCTAACTTTTATTACGATAACCGACACCTATGCGGGTGAACTGAAGCCACAAGTCAAAACTAGTTACATGATTATTCAACATATTCCGGAAAATTCGACCGCCAATGGCTTCAGTGCTATGTGCTGAATCACTGGTTTCCTTTTTCGGTACGCCGTTGGTTACACCCAGTATAATGTAAAAAACAATAATTTCATGGTAATCGAATGGCCTATTTTACCCACAGTAACAAATCAGGCTTAACAGTTGAAGTACGATTTTAATCCTTATTTCGTACGCCATATTAATGGTACAAAGGTCAAAATTTCTAGCTTGACGAGAAACCATGTGTACGCGTAAACGGCACAAGAACACAGCTTCGCTTTTTTCCGTTCGTGTAGGCGAACAACCTAAAATTTTAACATAATATTATAACCATATATAATATTATGTTAAAATTTTAGGTGCATAGGGTTCCCACCAAGAACTTAGGGTCCCAAGCCAACCTCACCTGCAAGTGGTGCACCTGCCGATCAACGGACGAGGCTCTGGCAAACTAAATATCCCGATAAGCGGCAATAGGCTCGCCACCTATTACGTGGGATCAAAACACTGGCGAAAAGTGGGCGTTTAATATGCCTCTGCCTACCCCTTTGGGGAAACAGGCTTGAGTCTATGTATGTATGTATGTAATATTATAACCCTGAGCTCTATAACGTGAGATATGTCATATAGGATAATTAAAATAATTTAATGAACATTTATGTTACTTTGTATTCAAATATCGAAGTAAACCTTTAAAGTGTTTATAAGTAATTTAAGTTGATGAACGTATAATTGGACACATTGGTGTACCATTTTAAAAGTTATTGAATCAGAGGACAATATTTTATATTAGGTCCATATGTTTTTTTTAACTTTGGTCTTTTACAAAATGTAAACAAAAAATACTCATAAAAATCTGCAATCAGCAGTTTCATAAGATTTCGATAAAAACACTATGGAGTAAAAGTTTCTTTTTCATCTCTGAAGATTATATTTCGGAAATACTCGCCACTATTTTTTTTTGCTACTTCACAGGCACTTTAGTTTTCAATTGGCTAAAAATTTATTTCTTCATAAAATTTCTTATATAAAATCGTATTTCCTCTTCTAACCCATAATAAATGTTTGGGATGAGTTCCATTTTAGCGCCCAGGTTCACAGAACTGCTACTATTAGAATTATCTACCAAACAAAGTTAAAGGTATATATGCTTCCTTAAGTGACATTACACAATTTAACACCCCTTTCATGGCCATAAATTAAGTATTCACCAATTGTTCTGTCTTGCTCACTCTTTAAGCAACATATAATCGTCTCGTTTCCCCGTGGAAACTCAGTAAAACCTTCAAAAACTTGACAACGAATACACTATCATTCTCAACATCGAAGTTTCCAAGAACCCGATTACGTATGCAACGATATCGTTCTGGGGTGATACTGGTAACAACCTTACAATGGGACCTTCTTGTTTCGAATCCAATCAATTGGCGATCCCTTTAAGGACAACATTAAATATTCATTGTTGGAGGGAATACGGATTTGGTTGGGAATATGTTTTATATAATTTCTGGTCAAGTCAACCGTATATGTGCATGATTATGGATTATCTCCGTGAAGAGTCTTTACCGACTAAAGTTTTAGCCATTTTAATAAAACCCGAACAATTTTGTACAGGATAAAAAGTTATTATAATATTAGGTGGTATATTAAACTAAGTATTGTCAAATATTGGTTTATAAATTCACCCACACAACTGGGTGAAAGCAAATGGAAAATATTTTCTAATACAATGATTAAGGCAAACGTAAAGACTTTGATTGATAGTGAATCAATAATATTTTGGCTACATCGAGTAATACAATTATAGTACAATAAATAAATTGATGATAATGATATAATATCTCGCGCGTCGCAGCCCAAAAGAGCCCTAAAAACCATATTAAAGCTTTGTAACCGCAGGGCACAGTTAGTTCTGCCAAATGGTTAAATCTGTATATATAAAATCCTTGCGTTACTGACTGACTGACAGACAAGCTACAGCCGAAACTATTAGGCGTAGGAAGCTGAAATTTGGCATGTATGTTCCTTGAGGACCGTAGGGGTGCACTAAGACGGGATTTCCCGAAATCCCCACGGAAACGGGCAGAAACGGTTAAATTAAAAAAATGTGCGGGCGTAGCTGCGGGCGTCATCTAGTATGAAATAAAATTGTTCGAAATCCCATTTTACTGGAAATTGAAATGTTACAAGATTCAGCGCACTCAATAATCCGTTACAGCGGTTACAATAAAATGCGAGAATACTAGTACTTACGGGTTCATTCAAATCGTCAACATCGCACGAAAAGTGTGAGTAGTCAGCAAAATTG
Organism: Euclidia mi; assembly: GCA_944739405.2. Lineage (NCBI taxonomy): Eukaryota > Metazoa > Arthropoda > Insecta > Lepidoptera > Erebidae > Euclidia > Euclidia mi. Next base: position 113,179,325 of record OX123183.2, read on the forward strand.
CCAGCACTTAGATATAATCCGGGATAATCCTCGAGCAAACGCGCCCTGGCAAATCTAAATGATTTAGAATATAGATTAAATTTAATGATGTGATCCCCAATTTTGCCTTTTAGGCCTTAAGTAATTTAATACTCGGGTGATACACCCCGAGATGGGTGAACGAAAATGGCCCGTTAATGTAGTGTCTGAGGAGTGATGACCATTTAGTTTATTTTATTACTGTGGCAATTCATCTTTGTTATTAATTATTACTATCATCCCACCTATTATCACGAAGTGGTGGCAGAACATCTTGTGATTCATTTTCAGTTTCACCTCTGCGATTTTTATGTGGAAGGTTAAGGTAAAAAGGGTGACAAATCGGTGGTAGCTACAAATTTTAACATTTTCTTAATATCCTGCATTTTTTTAAATAATAATGCACGTGTATCACTATCATTATTTGGCTTGAAATTCCGCAAAAATAGCAAGAACTCTTCTAAGTTTACAGTAGGATTCTTTACGTCGGCTGATTTATATATTTCAGAATAATCATCATTATAATAAATCTCAGAATTATTTCTTACAAATTTAGCTTTCCTTATTCTCGAAATCATAGTAATGGTAGTTAGACCACTTTAGAAATTTAAAATTTTAAAATATCATATCAATTCTAAAGTGGCATTTTAATGATAACCTTCTTTAGATGACGTAATGACACATAGACTACTTTTGCCCGGCTTTATTTATCGTTTTTATGTTCAAAGATGCTCGTAGATGGATTTAGCCAAAAATGTTACATAGACCACTTTTGTTCCAGGTTAGCCTTTTGATCATTTATTCATGTTAATGTATTGTATTGAATATGTATTGTTTTTTTATTATTTACATCTACTGTTATGGAATAAAATGATAAAATGTACTTTTTACTAATGTTCTTTTTGTAAAAAATTCATTTAAGTTATTTTTGTAAAAATAAAAGTAAAAGTTTTGCAATGGAAGACATCTAATTAATCATAATTAAGTAGTTTATTGGCATACAAAACACTTGCAGCCATTATACAGTCTATTTAACTTATTATTTATCTTCTCCTTCACTTACATCTTCATTATCAATATCAATATCTTCTGCTTCCTCTACTACAATTTCACATAATAATATTTTATCATAAATAATTATCATGTAGGGTTCACTCAAAAAATGTTTCAATCTATGAATATCCTTAGCTTTATTAGGATTTAATGGAATTTGAGCCTTGTACAATGGACTAAAATTCAGTTCCAAAGGCAGTGTAGGCTTTGTCCGTACAGAGATTCTTGTCCATTCTCCAGTAAAGTTATACATAACCAAGACAAATGGTGATTCTTGATCTTTTTTAATCATTCTTTCAGCTTTAATTTTCATTGCTGGTTTACAAGTTTTTAAAAAATAAGGCTCTAGTGCCTTTTCAGATCAAAAAACATGTCATATACTTATACTTTTCATTTCATTACTTTTTCACAAAAACTACTTAACTGCGTTCAGATACGTCGTTTTGGTAAAATTTCCACGCAGTTCTGTAGTTTTTGTAAAATATGTGTTTTTTTTAGTGTGATTCTGGGCTCATTATGCTGTTTTTGTAAAATCGAATTAAACTGTCTAGTGTAACTTTTTCCATAGATCATATTGACATCATGAAAAAAAACCTTCATATGTAGTTTTTGAAAAAACCCTTCAATTATTCGACATATTCCGGCAAATTTGACCGCCCATGACCTCAGTATAATGTGCCGAATCACTGGTTTCGTTTTTCGGTACGCCGTTGCTTACACCCAGTTTAATGTAAAAAACATACTAATTTCATGGTAATTGAATGGCCTATTTAACACACAGTACCTAAATAGTCAAGCTTAACAGTGGAAGTACGACGGCGACGTGGCGAACAACTTACCCAACCCATCTCCTTCACAGAAGATGTACCATTTGGTCATACATTATGGGCCTGGCAAGGACAAACACGAAACCATGTGTGTTTTGAAGATAAATGACTACTCTATTACTCTGTATATTTTTTTAAACTTACACTTGGTGGAAATAAGATACGAGATATTTGAAATGGAAATAATTCCACAACAAAAAATAACTCAAAATTGAATTTTAACATAAATATAATACCTAGATGTAAATAAAGGAATGTCTTTATGGCATATTGAACAAAATCTACATAAAGAGAGGCCAATAATAATTAATAATTACCTGTGTGCTAGGGAACCTCGTACTATACTCGTCCAAAAAAACTAACCACAAACACCGCTGCATATGCTTTGCATGGGTAGAAAGAAGGTAGTGATCATTATTATTGAATTTATATTCAATAACATTACAATTAAAACCGCACAAAAACACCAATAAATCAGAGCAAAAAATTCACGATGCGCAATAGCAACACGAATGACACAATAGATAAAAAATGTGTTGCAAATGGTTTGAAAATATATTTATACTATCGATTAAAAAACAAAACGATTGTTACCAAATAATTATGAAATATATAATAAATTATATATTTCTTGATCCTTTTTACATATATATTTATAAACCAAATAAAAGATATTGTTTTCTAATACAACAATAAATATATTATTTCCTTAAAAACAATTTATGCCTACCATACTTCATTTTCTTTTTAATGCTGGTAACATAAGACATTCATCCGCTATTACCATAGCCTATAATTCAAAATAATAGTCTTTAAAACCAGAATCTTTTACCGAAGTTCGATCAAGAAACGAAAACTATGTATAATAAAAATTATATATTTAATTTCAACGATTCATATTTTTCTAACCGCTACAGGCCATCTTTGGTATTTCTCCTTTAAACATAATATTGTAACCCTGAGCTCTATAACGTGAGATATGTCATATAGGATTATTAAAATAATTAAATATAGATTTATATTTCTTTATATTCGAATATCGAAGTAAATCTTTAAAGTATTTATAAGATTAATGATCTATTTATAGCATGAATAGACTACATTATCCAATAATTATTTAAATAACAATATAACTAAATTAAGTCTTAAAATTATTTTAAAAAATCTAATTAATATATACAAGAAATGAATTTTCAAAAACATAAAAATTAATATTTAGAAGGCGTCATGAAACTCATCCACATCGCAGTCAATTGGAAGCGTGCCCAAAAGACTGGCAGCATTGCGTCGTTGTATGGCTACACTTATTTTTTGAGCCAAATACGTGCCAGACCTCTAGTCACGCGAGGCGTCTATGAGTCTCTTTGCGAGATATCTAAAAAGTGATCGCGCACTTGGACCCCATGGCCCCAATGTTGCGACCCCAAACGGCTCAAATACATAATCTCCTATTAGATTTACATATTTGCGCCGTTTGAGGGTCTCCGCTGTAGCTGTATTTATAAGTGAATTTAAGTTGATGAACGTATAATTGGGCACATTGGTTTACCATTTTTAAAAAATATTGTAACAGAGGACAATATTTTATATTAGGCCCATATATTTTGTTTACGAAATGGTCCTTTACGAAATGTAAACAAAAATAATCTTTTTTCGTTTCATAAGAGTTCGATAAAAACAATATGAAGTAAAAGTTTTTTTTCTTCTCTGAAGATTATATTTTGGAAATCCTCGCCACTATGTTTTTTGCTACTTCACAGGCACTTTACTTTTCAATTGTCTAAAACTTTATTTCTTCATAAAATTTTCGTATATAAAACCGTGAATCCTATTCTAAGCCATAATAAATCTTTAGGACGAATGGCATTTTAGCGCCCAGGTTTACAGAACTGCTACTATTAGAATATCTACCAAACAAATTTAAAGGTATATATGCTCCCTTAAGTGATATTACACAATTTAACATCCCTTTCATGGCCATAAATTAAGTACTTACCAATTTTTCTGTCTTGCTCACTCTAAGAAACATATAATCGTCTCGTCTCCCCGTGGACACTCAATAAAACCTTCAACATTTTGACAACGAACACACTATCATTCTGAACACTGATGTTTCCAAGAACCCGATTACGTATGCAACGATATCCTTCTGGGGTGATACTGGTAACAACCTGACAATCGAACCTTCTTGTTTCGAATCCAATCAATTGGCGATCCCTTTAGGGACAGCATTAAATATTCATTGTTGGAGGGAATACGGATTTGGTTGGGAATATGTTTTATAAGATATAATTTCTGGTCAGGTCAACCGTATATGTGCATGATTATGGGTTATCTCCGTGAAGAGTGTTTAGGGAAACGACTAAAGTTTAGTCATTTTAATAAAACCTGAAAAATTTTGTCCGTGTGGTGACGGATTAAGAATACGGAATGTCACCACCCCATATCATCGCATGGGTATCGTAAGAGCCGACAGAGGGAGCATAATTATTATGCAGAGAATAGCACTGTAAGAGAAGGAATACTTGATACAAACCCTATACCAACCCGTTTGGCCAGTGTTGTATAGTAGGCCAATTACTCCTTTCAAAGGAGAGGCCTAGTCCAGCAGTGGACTGTTAAAGGCTGATGATGAGATGAACAATTTTGTACATAATTAAATAATATTATAATATTAGGAGGTATATTATACAAAGTACTGTCAAATAATGATTTATAAAGTCACCCACACAACTGGGTAAAAGCAAATGGAAAAATATTTTCTAATACAATGATTAAGGAAAACGTGAAGACTTTGATTGATATTGAGTCAATAATATTTAAATTGCATCGAGTAATATAATTATAGTACACTGAATAAATTGATGACAATGATATAAAGCTTGCCCTCTCACCTTTTTTAAGTGCTGACTCAGCATCCACAAATTTCAAGTGCGCGCCGCCACTTGAAGACGGGCGCGCTCAATAAATTAGTTTTTGTTCGACTGTTTATAACGTGAGAGGAGTAGTGTATATTTTTCTGCAACCTAATGAATGACTCATTCTAATGATATGAAACAAATTACGTTTGAATGAAATGTTTACTTTAGGCAAGCGACCGTTACGTAAACAATGTCGTCTTTAACGACTTACTCGACACTTTTGTTTATCATAATAAAAGTATTAGCTGAAACTTGCATTCTTTTATTTTTTCATATACCTGGTGATATTATCTATGTAATAAAATAGTTATAGCAATACTTGCTTAGATAATTATTTAGATGTAAGCATTTGAAAAAAAAAAATATTTAGCTGACTTTGCATTCCGCACGCGGGCGTAATTATGGATTAACACATCATTGTAAACAAATTATGTAATTATATATGATACTTTAAGTTTTTATTGTAAACTAACTGATTAATTATGAAGTTACATCAAAAAAATAAATAAGTAAATATTGTGTATTACTTTAATTCTAGACAAAAAATTATCGTAAAAACATTGACATTGACAAACAGGCATTTTTTTTTATTTTATGTAAAAAAGTTTAAATAAATATATGTATATGAGGTTACATTTATGCATTGTATTGTTTTTTTATTATGAGTATATAAATAAACCTTTGATAAAATATATAATACTCATATTATTTATGAGATTTGATTATAACGCGTCTCGTAACCCAAAAGAGCCGTAAAACCATATTAAATTTCTGTAACCTCGGGGCACCATTAGTTCTGCCAAATGGTTAATATGAAATTAACTTGTTCGAAAACCCATTTTACGGGAAATAGAAATGTAAAAAGATTCAGTGAACTCAATAATCCGTTACAGTGGTTACAATAAAATGCTAGAGTACTAGTACTGACGGGCTCATTCAAATCGTCAATATCGCACGAAAAGTGTGAGTTGTCCTCAAAATTACCAGCACTTAGATATAATCCTCGATCAAACGCGCCCTAGCAAATCTGAATGGTTTAGAATATAGATTAAATTTAATGATGTGATCCTCAATTTCGGCTTTTAGGCCTTAAGTAATTTAATACTTGGGTGATACCCCGAGATGGGCGAACGAAAATGGCCCGTTAATGTAGTATCTGAGGAGTGATGACCATTCATTTAGTTTATTTTATTACTGTGGCAATCATGTTGCTAGTTAATGGTGCTAGTTAATGAACTGTCTCGATAATACATAAATCTAGTAGGGGATTATGTATTTGAGCCGTTTCGAGTCGAAACGTTGGGACCATGGGGTCCAAATGCGAGATCTTTTTTTAGAGATCTTTCAAAGAAACTGCTTGGCACCTCGTATGACCAAAAGGCTGGCCTGTATTTGGCACAAAATATCAGCATTGCCATGCAACGTGATAATGCTGCTAGCATTCTGGGCACGCTTCCAATTGATGGCGATGTGGAGGATTTCCATGACGCCCTTAAAATTTTGCTTTTCCTTTTTTTATGGATATAATTACTTTTATATGTCAGTTATTTAAGTATAAAAATTATTGTTTTAATTTATGTGTAAATAGCTACTTAGTTATAGTTAGGTTTAATTCAAATGCATTTAAAAACTGTCTCGTCATTTATGTAAAATAAATTGTGTTTTGTTTAATGTATATGTTTATACGCAAGGTATTTTATACAGCCACAGGCGAATCGCTACTAATAATACTATGAGGAAAAACCGTCTGAAAGCCAGAGTGCTATAACTATGTTATCTACATACAACAGATAAAGTAGTAAGCGTAATTGAAATGAATATAAACGAAAGATATTTTTTGGTTGAAATAACATTCAAGATAAATTTTATCATTAATCAAAATAAATTTCATGAGAATTTTACATTCAAACTTTGCTGTCGAAGTAATGGATTCGACGTTGGACAAGTGAAATACTGAATTCCACTGACGGAAAAGGGTGCGGATGGGGTGCTAAATGTCTTTTCCAACTCATAAATCTTCCATTAAAATGTTAGACAGTAATTGGGCGTACAAATTATAATAGCTTGGCCATGACACAATTTTTAAAGAAAATCTTAGCCCTTAAGTGACTTTTTAAGGAGAGATACTTAGTTATAACTACTAATAATCTTTGTACCTGTATAAGATATTTTTTTTACCTGAAGTTAAATTTCTTTAAATTGGTTAAATCAGCCACTGTAAGCGTTGGATTAAATTAAAATAATGGATGTTGTAGACCAATAGAACCTGCTTTGTATGAAGTGTCTGGAGGTTCATGCTAGTTTAAAATCATATTTAGACTGTTATCTGTTTGTGTTATTAAACCTACCAATTATAAATAAAATACTCAGTGTTTACAGAACAGTTCAACAAAGATAGAGTAGTTCTCAACCAAACTATCATAACAATGATTCATGGCATGCCATTTTTATTGATTTCTCATCATGATTCCTTTTTAGACCAATTTTTTAGTAAGTATTTTTTATCTTATAGGAATAAAGAGACAATTATTTATCATTATATTGTAGGTACATTGCTCGAAATGAAAGATTCTCATGCACAAATGCCCGTTGTCAATAGTTGAACCAAGCATGAAAGGCAAGTTGATCGGAAACGTCATCCTTTTTGCTGACGGGATACGTACCTACATCGTAATACCGTCCAAACATGTTGTGTCTATCCCATGTTTTTCCAAAATAAAACATCCACCATAACCTTCAAGCTGACAAAGTACATAGAATTTTTTGCAGACCTACTTAATTTTATACAATGTCATCATGTACATATACACGTCTACTTGTCAAGCCAGCCATTTTGACCTTTGTACCGTTCTTATGGTGTCGATAATCTTAATATATAAAATCCTCGCGTTACTGACTGACTGACAGACAAGCTACAACCAAAACTATGGGGCGCAGGAAGCTGAAATTTGGCATGTATGTTCCTTGGGGACCGTAAAGGTGCACTAAAAAGGGATTTCTCGAAATACCAACGGGATCGGTCAAAACAGATAAATTTAAAAAAATGTGCATGCGTAGCTGCTGGCGTCCTCTTGTAAGTACTAAAATCGTACTGCAACCGTTTTGCTTCTCTTGGCGCTCTGTGTACTGCATCGCAAGTTGAAACATTGCATTAATTAGTACGAAAACACACGCTGTTCCACATACGTTCATAGTTCACGGATATCCATTAGAAATCATTTATTTTTTTACAACATCGCGGCACGTCGGTCGGTCGGTTTTTTTAACTTTAAATTACATTGGAGATGTTATCTTGGTAACAAATTTTTACGAGATTATAAACGATTAACACAAAACTACGTTTCAAAATTGTACATAGTAATAATTATCAATATTTATAAACCTTCCAACCTTTAGTCCGTGTGGTGACGGATAAAGAATACGGAATGTCACCACCCCATATCATTCCATGGGTGTCGTAAGAGCCGACAGAGGGAGTATATTATGCAGAGAACAGACCTGCAAGAGAAGGAAAACTTGATACAAACCCTATACCAACCCGTTTGGCCAGCGTGGTATAGTAGGCCAATTCCTCCTTTCAAAGGAGAGGCCTAGTCCAGCAGTGGACTGTTAAAGGCTGATGATGATGATGAAACCTTCCAAGCGTTGTTCGGACACCCGTTTGTTCAGCTGGTACTGGGCGGGTTTCTGAACTTAACAAAATATGTTAAAAACTAAGAGATCACACTTGAGGTTTTGCAACTTTTTAATAATATCCATCTTAATAAAATAAAAAATCAATTTTAATAAAATCCAAATATTTGTGTACATTTTGTTTCACCCATTTACTAGAGCGTTCAGTAATAAAAAGTAAAAGAGAAATTTGTAAATGTGGGCCTGTGTGCTCTCTGTTCGTCACCGCACAAAACGATTTTATTTCATTAACAAAGTAGCTCAGAATGAATCACAGATTTATAATATTATCGTGCTTGAAGTAAATTCAAAAGTTCATATTTTACGAGTAGTCTAGTTATAAGGACAACTTGAAAGTTATAATTCGCAATACCACTGGTAGATAAGTACCTACCCTATTACTATATACTACTACTATCTTAATCATGAAGTCGTGATCAAGATCAATAAGTAATCAATCATCATCAAGTATAATATTCGCCCGCTGCATATCGCCAAAGCCAGTCGGAATGGAAACAAACTAAGTCCACATATAATATAAAAGTGACTAAGTGTGTGCAATTGTAGTACTCTAATGAAATGGAAATCCAAAACAGCCTAGGGGAGGGATTATCCACACTCAGACAAAACAAACATAATCTTAAATTCAAATTCAAATTCAAATTCAAATTCAAATTATCTTTATTGCTCAAATTGTGGTATTACAAAGATCTTAAAAACTAAAAAGTACAGCACAATTTACCTTACTAGGTATGCAATAGTTGGTTTTATAGGAACATTTCCAAACACATATTTACAATTTACATTTCAAATATTCTTCTACAGAGTAAAAACATTTACTGCATAATAATTTGTGTAGTTGTTTCTTAAATTTATATAATGGCAAGTCCTTTAAATCCATGGGCAAGTGGTTGAATATGCGTACAGACATTGCATAACTGTTACGGCTACATAATTCCGTTTTTAATGGTGGAAGGACAAGTCTATTAGGATATCTAGTATTAAATTTACATGTATTCTTTAACATGGTGTATAAATTAGAATTACATTTGACAAAAACACAAATCTCAAATATGTATAGACATGGTACTGTTAATAAAGTCAGTTTTATAAATGAAGGCTTACAACTAACCCATGGCGCTATACTACATAAAGATCTGACGCATTGTTTTTGAGCAATAAATGCTCTGTTCATGTGTATTGAGTTACCCCAAACTACAATTCCATATCGGAGATTTGAAACCACATACCCGTGATAAGCCTTTAAAGCAGTATCCCTATTTGCAATTTGAATTAAACGCCATAGTGCATAAGCAAATCTGTTAATTTTTTTACAAATCCTCTCAATGTGGGCTTTCCAATTACATTTTTCATCTATGGTCAAACCAAGGAAAGTAATATCAGAAGCTTCTGTTAGAGGTTGGTCATTGTACTGTATATTTAATCTACTTTTATTTCCTCCTCTGTTAGTAAATTGAACATAATTAGTTTTATTTAAATTTACATTAAGGTTATTACGGTTTAGCCATTCAATTACATCTCGGACTGTTTTATTAACGATTTCATTATAGTTAATATTCGGATTAGTATTTGCTACAACAACTGATATATCATCCGCATAAAGTATACAGTTATGTTCTGTTGTCTGCGGTAAATCGTTAATATATAGAAGAAAAAGAAGAGGACCAAGGATACTGCCCTGAGGGACACCAACTCTATTATATTTCAAACATGATTTCGTGAGTATTTCATGTTTGTTTGAATCGAAGTTTGAAATTTCTACGAACTGGGTTCTGTCTTCCAGATAACTTCTTAACCAAACATTTGATAGACCTCGTATGCCATATAACTCGCATTTTAACAACAATAGTTCATGATCCACAAAATCAAAGGCTTTGCTCATGTCAAAAAATATGCCAGTAACTTGTCTTTTTGAGTTTAAGTTATTTATGATGTCATTTATGAGCTTAAATGCAGCCAGCGTGGTAGACTTACCTTTTAAAAAACCGTGCTGTTCTGGACATAAAACTTTAAATCTATCCAAAAAAGAGACTATTCTTTTGTACATAATTTTTTCATATAATTTAGCTATTGTAGGAATTAGAGCAATAGGGCGATAGTTATTAGTGATATTTCTGTCTCCTTTTTTATACAATGGTTTTATTACAGTGGTTTTCAATTTTTCCGGAAATTTGCCTTCTGTCAGCGATAAATTAATTAAGTGAGCTAGTACTGGCGCAACTAATTGCCCGCAATCTTTTAACAATTTTGTAGGAAATCGATCGTATCCTACTGATGTTGTATTTTTTAATAAATTAATGCATTTTGTAATCTCTTCTGTATCAGTGGGTACCACATATAGACTGTTTTCGTTTCTTGTAATATTAATTTTATTTTCGCACAAGTGAAATTGAGATTTGCAATTGATAGGAGAATTATTCGATATGTTTATAAAGAAATCATTGAAAATATTTGAGATTATTATTGGGTCAGTGAATTTTTGGTTATTATGTATAATTTGGGTTATATTTCTTGTGTTGTGGTTTTGTTTTAGGTAACTATTTATAATTTTCCATGAGGCCTTGCAAACATTTGATGCTTTCATTATATATGATTCATTACATAATCGTTGGGCAGTTGAAATACATTTTTTAAATAATTTATTGTAATTATTGTAGGTGATTTTATTTTTAATATTATTATGGCTATAACTATTAAATCTTAAAAGCCGTTTGTTTTTGGATGATATTTTAATTCCTTTTGTAATCCATTGGGTATTCTTAACCTGCCGGCAAACTTTTTTATAGTAAACTGGAAAACATAAATTAAAAAACAGTATCAGATTGTCATGAAAATGATTGAAACCTGTATTTGAATCAGATGCCAGAGTAACATCAGACCATGAAAGTGCTGACAGACAGTTTTTGAATTTTCTTATATTATCATTGCTAAAATCTCTTCTCATACAATAAACATGAGATGATGGTATATCTTTATTTTCTATTGGAAAAGTAAGAAGTTGACCAGTGTTATGGTCTGAAAGATATAGAGGTAGTATTTTTCCTGCAGCAAACGCTATATTACTCAATATTTGATCGATACAGCTATTAAGTCTGGTGGGTTCGTTAATATGAAAGATAAAGTTGTAATTTTGGACAATTCTTTTGAGTTCAATTCGTGATTTAGAGTCCTTCAATAAATCTATATTAAAATCTCCAGTAATGATGACCTTTTTATTTGTTTTATGCCTTAATTTGGTCATTAATTTCTCCAGTTTTTTTAGAAATAAGTGTACGTTAGAATTGGGTATACGATAGAGACACACTATTATGCAGTTGTATTGAGGAATATCTATACCGCAGGCTTCAAACACAAACTCGGTAGTAAGATCTTGTAGACATGCCAGTTTATTTGATTCAATATGGCATCTACACATAATGCAAACTCCTCCACGTCTTTGTTTTGATCTAGAAAACGAGTTGGCCAGATAAAAATCGTTCAATTTAATATTGTTTTCATCTCCCAACTTTAAAAACGTTTCACTAAAACAAAGCACATCAATGTAGTAACCATTATTAGCTATATCATTTAGAGTGATTTGTAGAATATCCCTTTTATTTAAAATGCCTGAAATATTTTGATGAAGTATAGAAAATGTATTTGATTTATTATTATTAACGAAAAAGTAGTTTGAAAGTTTTGTCTCTTACGTTATTGCGTTCATTTTGACTGTAATTGATAGTATTTGATTGCTTACTAGGGATTGAATTATAAATTTTTGGGAAGTACTTATATAAGGTTTGTTGTTTAAGTTTTTTGTCATTTTTTGATTCAGCACTTTGGGCTGTATAACTCATGATAGGTGAACCCGTTTTATGTGCATTAAAGCTTAAATACTTAATTTTGTAATCAATACAATCAATCATATAATTCAGACGCTTACAGGTGTCGAAACGACCGGTAATCACAAAATGACAGTTCGGTATGTTCTGACATATTAATTGAATCTCATTATTTAATTTGTATTCGTTCATAAACTTATTCCTTACAACATTTAACACAAGAACAGTGCAGGTAGTCAGTTTTTTTAACGTGCCTACCAATTCCAATATCACGTTCAAAGGGTTCACATCATTTTCCCCTACACATAATATAACCTTGTCGCCAGAGTTGACTTGAGTATGCTGAATATCCTTTAAGATTTGTTCTGAGGATGCGAGTGGCTTAGTAAATCCTATAATATTGTAATTCTCGTACCTAGTGTTTCTTCTAGAGCGCAACAGTTTGGAGGCTAGCCCGACACATTGTTGTGAACCATAGATAAATATTCTTCTTTGAGGTGGTTCATTTGTTTTAGAAGTATCATTAGTATTATTAACCACCATATCAGATTTTTTTGTTCCTGTTAAAGTATCCCCGTCTGGAATACTAATAAGCTTCTGGGTACTCTGCACACCAGGTTCCAGCAGAAGACAGCTACTATTTATGTCATCGGTAGGCTTAGGAAAAACAGATGGTGATAACCGATTCATAGCACGACGTCTATCCTTTTTAGTAGATCTAGTTGGAGTGGGATTAATGTAGCATATAGTTTTAAGTTGAGAAATTGTCTTATCTCTTTCCATGATTTGATCTTTCAAGCATCGATTTTCCATTATTATATTTTCTATTTCTGTATGAGCACTCTCCAGTTGCTTTTTTAAGTTTAATATCTCCTCTTTCTGTTCTTCTATTTCATTATTGTAATTAGTTGACAAATCGGGCAGGCTATGCGCCCGTAAATCATAACTTGATGATGATATGAAGAAGACGTCCATATTTTCAATAGATTTTGGAGCTTTATCCCGAAATGTTATATTTTCATAATCCATTTCTTATCTTATTTATAATTAAGAAATTTTTTGTAAGACTGGTAAGATCAACAATGATGGGAATTCAAGTTTCTTATGTGGCAACACTGTATTGTAGGTTGCAACACTAATTAACATATGGCAACACGACGAAGTTCGATTCATTCATTCATTAGTAGATTTGGTCGTGTCCCATCTCTAGTAGAAAATGTATTGTCTATGACTTTGTTTTGCGACAAATGTCAAAATTTGAAATCTTTCAGCCGTTCAATGATATTTATTATTTAGTTGATATTTATTACGTTTTTACACTTTGTTTCTCACATTAACCACGATGTGCACACATATAATAACAAACATCCGTTCAAACACTTTTTTAGACGTCACTGAACGATGATATGCGCTGATCGAAAATTGTAGTTTATTTGTCTTTCTTAGCAGAAGGCCTTGGTATTTTTTGTTGCTAACATTTATTGGCAATATTTGTTCACTTTTACACTTATTTAACCACTTTTTGATCTTGAGAAATCAAAATAACTAATTTCGAGGATTTTAAAATACGCGGACTATGTTTACATTGACGATTGACAGATGTCTATGTTTACATTGACGATTGACATATGTCTTACATTCGTATTGCTAAAATATGTGATGTGAATATTTCATACTTGAACACCCATAATTTCAATGGATATGTATTTTTCAGGAAATAGTCGTTGAACTGAGAACCTCTCCCTTTTTGAAATCACGTAAAAGTTCAAGGCTATTTCGATATGACGAACACAATAAAAAATTCCGTGTCGCTAGTTTTTACCCAAACAAAACATTTTGTGCCGGTCAAACAAAACTCAAACTTATAGAAGGTCAAACAAGACCAACTACATATAAGACAATACAAAAATACTAAGTAAATTGTTTATAACACTGTTAAATAATAGGTATATAAATAACTAGATGAGCCCGCGGTTACTCCCGCGTTATTTAAGGCGACTGCTCCGCTCCCATGGGTCAAAGCGTGATGTTAAATAGTCTATAGTCTTCTTCAATAAATAGGCTATCTAACACTGAAAGAGTTTTTCATATCGAACCAGTAGTTCCTGAGATTAGCGCGTTCAACTAAACAAACAGACTCTTCAGCTTTATATATTAGTATATAAGATTTTGGATAATTAAGAAATATGCCAGCATTTTAACAGGACGGATAAAGAATTCCTTCATTTCAATCTCTGGGTGAAAATAAGGGATTAAAATGAATTTTAAACAGCAAAGACTTAAGCTAATCTTACTTCAAGCTGTTTTTGCTTTGTTAGGGTTGCGAAAAGCTGCATTGTACAAAAGAGCTCGGAGGAAACCGAGGATAATTGTACCCTTTATACCTAAAATGACATGGAATTGGAAGTACATGGGATGTTCAGAGTTTGCCTAGAAAGACTGGGAATTGTTTGCAGAGGGCAATGGAAGCGTGATTGTATTCATCCAGTTGTTTTAAGCAAAGACAAGAGTCGAACATATATTGCTGAGATTCTCAGCGGTGAAAATTAAACAATCAATTACCTGGTATCTTCAGTGATGTCCTGGAGTATACCTATGAAATTACACTCACTAATTTGGTTAAAATGGTGATGAAATCTCTATAGCTACCAGACTCCAAGCCGTCGGCGTCTTCAGGACACGCTGCACGAGGTGCGGATTTACACAATTTTTACAAATGTTGAATATGTCACAAATTTATTACAAACTTTGCCGGCAATATCAAAAGCGACAATTACAAGTATTTACAAGACTATTACACAATACAATTCGCGAAGCTGGTCCAACCATGTGCTTTTCAAAAGGCGATATTTTACGAGAAGACAACTTTTCAAGACAAGAGCAAAGAGTGATGTGTCATCTTACAGTGTGACCAGAGTCAAATTATTACAATAAAAAAAATAATGATGCCAAATAATATTATCGATTGAACTTATCATTAACAATATTTCTATTTCAAACATGGGCATGATATCGGCTTAAAGAGTCTTTGTAGTATCTGTGAAGATACTCCAAAGGATTAACGCATCGGGTCCTTTCCTTTAATCGTATTGTTTTAGGCAACATTCGTCTTGATAAGCGAATGATAAAGGTTCTTAAATACGCCGAGAAAATGAGAACAAATTAGGCTTCGCGATAGTAAAAGTGATTTTTAAGCCTAAGTGAATAAACAAGTTTAGTAGTTAGCATGACTATGAGATAATGTAATCCGTAATTTTCTGTGTTTCCTCGCATAAGTTCCTTCGTAAGCTTTTATAATATAAAGCTCTCTACAAAAATTAGATATCGTTAACGAGTGAGGCGTCATAAAATATAATGATAATTGTCACTATTGATTGAGTTTTGAATCTTTCCACTGCACCAACTCTTTATAATTTTTCCTGATCCTTGAAGTTAAGCATTTAATTTTAGTAAGTAATAATATTATAAACGGTATGTTGCTGTTGATGGTACTTTTAAGCTAAATTGACTTTTAACATCCTCCTTGCGTTATCCCAGTTGCATCCTGGAGACCGCTTACTAGTCTAACTCTTTGATTCTAGGTCTATCAAAATTTTGACTGAATATTAGCTTTTCCACAGAACGACTACCTGTACCTGTCTGCAACTCAAGTTATACATATTATAAGGGATAGCTAAATTACATGATGTAGACCAGAATCGGTTTATTCAAATTTACTGACTGCCCATAACAACTGACAAAGATCTTCATGACAAGCTGGGACCGACGATTTAACGTACTCAAGGCACAGGGCAAGCGATAATTAACTTAGAACTGTGCAGTGTACCGTGGATGTAAACCGGATACCCAATGCATAGCAGTCTGTTGGTATCTTCACTAGACTATGGCTGCCTTTGCTATTTAGGTATGCAATAAACTGTAATGTATCTTTCTATCAATTATTTTCCGTTACGTCCAAATTATCTTACACTAGAGGATGCCCGCGGTTATACCCGCGTTATTTAAGACTACTGCTCTGCTTCCGTCGCTCATAGCGTGATGTTATAGCCTATAGCCTTCCTCAATAAATGGGCTATCTAACACTTAAAGAATTTTTCAAATCGCACAAGTAGTTCCTGAGATTAGCGCGTTCAACCAAACAAAGACTTTTCAACCAAACAATCAAGGTGAGACACTTAGTGTCTCACCTTGATTTGATCTGCGTCCGAGGGTTCTGATTGGATTGCGTAGAGTTCTAAAATGATTGTCCTAGAATCGGGTCAATCAATGTCACGAACACCTGTTAAAACAAGGTGGGATATGAAGCAACTTGCAACGAAAACTAATTCCATACTGATGTGTCCATACAATTGGTGGCAAACGAGCAGACGGATCGCCTGATGGTAAGCAATTACCGCCGCCCATGGACACAAGCGTGTTGCTTGGACAGGACTCACAAGTGCGTTACCGCACCTTTGGGGTTGGGAGAGAGGAGGAGGAGTTGAATAAGGGAGAAGGAATGGGGAATGGGCCTCCGGTACTCTCACTCACCGTACGAAACGCAACAGTTTAGGTACCTACTGTTGCTTTACGTCGATTTTCTGTGAGAGGGTAGTACTTCCCCGATCGAGCCGGCCCATTGATGCTGAAATCAGCAAGGCTCTACTACCTTTTAATTAAACATACGCAGAATAAATTATTCAGCCACACCGTTAAGATTAAGACTAAAGTATTATTTCAATAAAACATTAATAATATTTTGATCACCTGAAACTCATCTTACCTTTAGATATTTCATAAAAGATTTGCAATAATTAATAAAACGTTCCTCGAAATGAGAGTTGAATAAAAACAGGGATTGTTAATGGAATCCGTTGAATCGTACTTAACCGTTATCTCATTTTTAAACGATTTGGTTTTTGTGCTCATCCATTAATATACGTTTAATCAGAGAATCGGTGTTTGGTGAAACGTGTACTGATAAGTAATTACGTACAGTGTAGCGTTGAATTGGTTTAGAGGAACTCAACGTTTATTTTATACGTTTCTCGTTTTGTATTTTCAGGTTAGTTGTATTAAAAATAACACGATTTTTCGATTAAGTACATAAATATGTACCTCCATACATATGCGCAATAGTTTATGGGTGTGCCACGTGCCAGTATATCCAAATTAGTCATATATATTTGCTAAGTTACTTTTCGATGGTGGCATATGGGTTATTTATTAAAAACACATTTATGCATTTCGAACGCAAAAAATGCTTAAATATGTATTTTTATAACCACAGAATCCTTAGCACATGTGATTGAGTGGAATTTTCGGCAAAGATATTAGATCTCTGCTGTAAAATCTTAGCTTTTCAAGGAACACAATTTTAAAACTACTATGCTATAAGCTCTGTAATATTGCTATGTCAAAGTTTTCCTAAAGCAGCTCACTTCAGAGAGGCATCAAACCTAATCTTAACAGTTACCGAATGAGCCACCTTAATGGAATTATGTGACAGGCTGGTGTGGACTTTGCCGCTGTGTTTTCCACTTTTCTTCCTCAAGCGTTATCTTACTTTGAACTAATTTGCATGAATAAAAAGGAGTTGGGAGTTACTTTCAAATGCCCAACGAACGATTGATGGGTGGCCAAGAATTGCTACATCTCTATTCGGATGTCTGAAGTAAGTTTTATATTATTTGCAGTTTGAAAAATTTTAAAACTTGTAACAAATATCATTAAGATATTTTATCTACGAATAAGTTCGCAACTTGACATAGTTAAGTTTAATGCAGACAAATGCTTGCATTGAAGCAATTATTTCAATAATGTTTTAATGGTTTTAACATACATATTATTACCTCATTAAAATACAAAACTTTGAATTTATATATACAATTTTTTATATTTATGTCCATACTAATCTTCTTCTGACAATAACTAACACATAAAAGAAAAATTTATCCAATTCCAATTTGGTGCAGTCGTTTAGAAGCTCAAAGTAAGGAAGTAAATAGAGACCGCATTCAAATAGCAACCTTACCCAATATATTTACTTCAATCTGACTTATGATATTTTTCTCATGTAAAAGAAAGATAAATATACAAATGTAATTTCGAATCAGTTTGAAATCTTCGAAATTGTCGTAAATTTTAACTAGACTAGTGATGTGCTTACTCAAAATGAATTTCGATAAAATATCGATAATATTTGCAATAAATCTTTAGATTTGGTTTACTCAGAATAAATATCAATTGAATGTTGATAAATCCTCAGATAAAGTAAAATATGTGAATAAATCCAGCTTATGCTTAAATACTAGTAAATAATATACGATAAAAAATATATTTTTAAATTACCTTTTTAAGGTGAATAAAGCAATTGATATTCATAATATCATTAATAATCACTATCTATATGCAATGATAGGGTCAATGACGAGATCATTACCACGTAATGGTTTTCGAATACAAAACCACGTTACGTATTTCAGACTTGGAAGTTATATGCTTATTTTAGAAAATTATCACGATCGTCAAGTGTTCGTCTAAAATCTTCCAAACCAAGTTAGGCCTTTTCAAATTGAAGCAAGGCCCCAGCCCGGTATGCTCAGTTACATAATTCTAATTATATTAAATCACCAATCGAGAGTAGGCTGCAGTAATAAGTGAGTTAACTAACAGATTAGAAATAAAATTTTACTGCAGGGTCAATTTTAAATAAAATATTTCACACATAATGAATCACATTTATTTAGGGTAAATAGAAAAAGTCACAGATAGTGTCATTGGCTTAATTAAAAAAAAACTCAAGTCTTTACAAAATCATATTATATATACAGGTCAAATTTATTACGCCCTTATAGAAGCCTAGGTGTAAAATAAGTAAAACTTCTTAATTTCACCGCTAGAGGGGCGAGGATAATGTTTGCATCGGCAGTATACTTTTGATAATTATCCATTTTGATCAAAATTGACTTTCGGTATCATTTGACTAGGTACAATTTTAGTATTAACAAATATTTTAAGGGTTCACAGCAGTCTACTTGTCATTTGCATGACGACAGGTTTATCATGGCTACGATTATTTAATCATGATAATGACTCACACGATTAGAATCATGGTAATTTATCGTTTTAAGATTGGCATACTAGTCCTTCCTATTAGTCCGGCAATCTGACGCCACTGCAAAAAAGTAGTCAATGACTACTCAGTACTCAGTACAGTTAATCGTATCGATCTACATGTGAAGTCTTGCATTTAATTACACAAGCTTAAACTTAGTTGTAAGCAGCAGATGGTTTAATTTGAACTTTTATAAACACAAAAGTTTGTGATGATCGATGAAAACAATTTTCTTGAGATATATAATTATATTCAAGTATACTTATTTTTCAAAGAAATATTGCAGTATAGCTTCTACATCGCAATAGTGCAAAGGCTTCCGTTTTTTGCAATAACTGTCACCTACATCGGCAAATACGTGGGCCGAAGTTAGTCTCTAAAATAAAAGTATCGCTAAAGCTATAACGTCACTATGTTTATGCGTCACATTTTAATACGAATAAATCAAAATGTCTATGAACGAAGTATCAAAGTTTCAAATGAAGTTCTATTAAATTTTGACGGGTAATGGGGTCCACACTGGAGCCCAGTCCCAGACCTTTGAGTGATGGGATTCCTCCGTCTATTTATTTAATATATATAGTCTAAGTTTAGAAGTTATGCGCGTACTGACATTCCGGTGGCAGATAAATTCATAATTAAAACTAAATCAGTATGATAGCATTTGCTAAATTGTTATGCCGGATCTCACCAAACAGTAGTCAAACTGGCCTTAAGAATTTTTTAAAAAAGAACAAAGAGTGTTAGATTTGAACTCGATTTCGCTCTCCTTAAAACTTTATTTTTAGATGCATATGGGGTTGTTTCCGTTATGACAGATTTTTGTTTGGCCAGATTTATTTTCACCGGATTTTCGTTTCGTTAGATTTTCTTTCGACAGTAAAATTACAATCACATACATCTTTTTTAGGGTTCCGTACCTCGAAAGGAAAAAAACGGAACCCTTATAGGATCACTTTGTTGTCCGTCCGTCTGTCGAGACCCGTTTTCTCAGGAATGCGTGGAGGTATCAAACAGAAATTTATACTTAATACTCGAATCTACGGTTCCATAAAGCTGTAAAAAAATCAAACTTCTAATCCAACGCAATCAAAAGATACAGCCGTATATGCTGCAAATTGCAGCATATTTTCAAACTCGCATTGGAATCAAAACCTACAGGGTACTTCCCGTGAACTCAGAATCTTGAAATTTGGTACGAAGCAACGTCTTATATCACTTATAAAGGAAAAATTGCGAAAACCGAAAATTTTCTAGTTACAGCATATAAAAAAATATTTTTAATAAATTTAAAGTTACTACCCCTTTCTCTTGAATGCTACAAAATAGTAAAACAAACGAGTGTGTTTTAGCGAGCAATCTCACGAACATTCTGGCGAGCCTTATAATATAGAAAATACATAGAAAACGCCCTACAATGGCGGTTTAACCTAATATATTTAAATCCCTTTGTCTTATGACTTTAACTTATGGTAAGAGTAAGATAAATATACAAATGACGTTTCAAATCTTCGTAGTTTGTTACAAATTTTAACTTGACTAGTGATGGACTTACTCTGAATAAATATCGATAAAATTTCTATAATGTTGAAAAGAAATCCTTAGATTTGGTTAACTCAGAATTTATTTCAATAGGATGTTGATAAACCCTCGATATCGATAAATAAATTTGAACGTAGATTAACAGACACTTATGATTGTTGTGTGATTTATTAAACCTTTTCGAATTAAAATCTACTTCATATTATTTAGAAACGTCATTTATAAAGAAGAGGAAAGATGTTTGGCCACGTTATACGACATGATGACTTTATCAAAAACATATTGGAATGTAAAATAGAAGGAAAGCAAGGAAGAAGTCGACCCAGCATACATGGATCAAATTAAAGAAAAGGCAAATGTCATGTCGTATAAGGAGGTCAAGATACTGTCCGAAGATAGAAATATATGGCATAAAATCCACCGACAAGAGCAAAGCTCTTAAATTGCAGAGAGATTTTTACCCTACAAATAATTCATAAGTGAAACAGAAATTAATATATTGGGTAAACTGCTGTTGTAATGCTTTCCATATTTTTTCTATATTCTACGGATTAGAGTGTTTGCTAGAATGATCGTGAAAATGTTCGTAGCAATGTTCGGCTCTGTTGGTTGCTCCATTCGACAAAACAAAAAACGGCGAATGCTCGCTGTTCTGTTACAAGTGAATGCTCAGGTATATCAGCGCCATTAAAATAACTATTTAAAACAAAAGCTTATGTTACTGAAAAACAGACTTTATTAAATAATTATCCTATTCGATTTTGACTTTGGTCTCTAATTAGTCTGCAAATTGGCCAGACTAGCATCCAATTATACTAGTTCTCAAAGTAGCAGGGAGCCTAACTAATTGTCTAAAAGTACGAACTTTTCTACAGCTGACTGAACAAACTATTATAGTGCCCAGTGAATGGATAACTAAATCAGCATTTGTTTTGGCATAATAGTTTTATAAAATCAGTAATTTTCGAAAACAGGCCAATAATTTGAATTCTAAAGTATAAGTAATGTGCCTTTAAAGATATTATTTTAATGTTTATTCGTCTTTACCACGATTATTGACCCAAAGTCAATTTAAGCACACAAAAAATAAGATTGGGTTTAAAAATATGCAGATGACAAAATATAAGATTGACGCTACATTAGATTGACTTTAATATTATTAGTTCTTTAGAAATAATTTGTAAATACAAAAATGGATTAACTTATTGAAAGGCTATGAAATGAATGTAAATGTAAATCCATCACTGACTAAACAATTATACATAAAAAATAAATTGTTAAATATATTTAAAATACAATTGTAATATATTATTTATGTAACCTCTAGACTTACTTTTATCACACCATCAAGATTGAAAACTGAATATTCCGAACTTGGTAACAATCTTAGCTCTTGTATTTAGTGTTTAAGTGTTTCACTTAAGGTCTCATACAGTAAGTACCTGTCTTTTCAAGTTCTACTGTGGAATAGACCATCTGATAAAATTCATATGGCTTTCAAATATACGCAAATCGAATTCAGAAGAATTCTAAACTGTTAAATTTTAATAATGAGGCAAAAAATAATACAAAATATTATTTTTATTTAGATCTTGCGCTATAAACACGTCAGACTCAGCGGTCGGGACAAAAAAACCGGCTACAACACACATTAATAAGAGTCTAAATTAATATGAACTCGCAAACTAAAACGAAAATTAATTGATTGAAAGCTTTTAGCATTAGCCACAAGACTTTTTATTGTTATTCACCAAATATTACACAAAATATAAAATGGAAAATTATATCTTAATAACATTTAAGTACATTTTTCGTTTAAAATAATATGTTATTTGATTAGCCATTTTAAAAGAGAATAAATTGTCAATCACGCTTTAGTAGTAAGTTGGCTGAAAAATAATAACAATTGCCACAATTAATCATGTTTAATTTGTAATGTTGTAGTATTATTTAGTACAACTGCTCACTACACTTACAGTTATTATTATTACTTTAGTACAGTTTCTGCCTTGTTTGGGATGAAATGACCGTGAATAGATTTTCCCAAAATATTGTTATTATTTTAAGGCGAGGTTACAGTACTTTTTAAGATTTTTAAACGTCTGAATGAACTATGATATTTTTAATGAATAAAAATTAAAGTATAAAAGTTGAACATATCTTCTAGTAAATCGTAAAGATAGAAACACGATTTGGAATGATTGGCTCAATAAAAAAAAAGTCAAACATGGCACTAAATCACAATTTCAAACGTGTACTGCTTAGAGATTCCATAATGAACTTATATGAAAGTATTATCAATAGAAACAGCTCTTTATTTTAAAATAAATGGTAAAAACAGATTTCGTAATTTCGTTATCATTTTTCTCCAAGAAAAAAAATAGTCAAAATGTTGGCATTATATCGCTCGCCGGCCATTCATCAGTGCCTGTCTAGGCGTGATTGAGGGCGGACGTATGTCGTTGCTCCGCAAAATCCCCCTCCACCCCCGCATTTACGTTTTCGCAAAAGTACAAAGAAATTCGTATTCCAAACTCAATCGTTCAAACCATAGACATACTAGTAAGATACCGTAGACAGGTTACTGACAAGGTAACCGGCGCTTACGAGTGGCACGCATCGCGAAAAGCGTACGCACACTAATATAAATATGTCAAAACGACACACTAAGAATTAGATAAGAAGTGTAAGTGAGATAGCACATCTAATCGCAAGCGCGAAAAAGAGATAAACATATGCTCTCTGTACCGACGCGCATTGTGACATCATGCTGACCGTTTCACAAACAATAATTTGACTCAGATGCGACATGATCACTTTGTCTTGAGTAAATTCAATTCGCCTCAAAGTAAATTTGATTAATTCATTTAAGGTAGGGAAATAAAAAGTCGATGTGATTTATTTATAACATTTATTAAAAAAGTACATTCTATTCTTTTCATTTCATTCAATGGAAACCTAAACCAGTACGTTAATATAAAAACTGTGCACTGCGGACCCACTGTAGCCCTGGCAATACCCCTGGGGGTATGGTGGGTCTTTTAAAGCTTAACCGTGCTCCTGGCTGAAATGCTCGTAGTGTTGTACCAACGTGCTACGTGGACATTAAACAGAACAGTGTTATCTCTCGTATGATAATAACTTACTACTTACGTTTTTCTATTTTTAGACAAGCGAAGACAAGCGTTAGTACGATGATATAGAGCAACAAGGAGATAAATTAGAGTATACGTTTAGGTATTACTGCTAATGGTTATAATGCTTTGTATTTTATAGGTATAATCTGTGGTACTGTTGAAGACCCGTCATCATCATCATCCTAGCGCTGTCGGATCATTCCCACTAGTTCTATTGAACAGTTCTATGATAGAACTAGTGATACTTTTTTCCCACTAGTTCTATTAGCACAACTTGATGAGAAGAATAGAACTAATGGGAAACAGTTATAGGAAATTTCCCACTGGTTCTATGTATGTTTTACAAGGGTAGTGTCACAACACCGCGCTCACATATCCGAATAAATATGTATGTATAAAAATGTGTTAAACGAAATGTGAAAATCGCATGCACCTGTTTTCTGCAATCACTATCGATAGCTGATCACTTTCTGTAAGTCATTTGCTTTGTAGACGTTCATTTGTTTTGTAGGCGTTCATTTGTTTTGTAGACGTTCATTTGTTTTACACCTTAAACAAATGAACGTCTACAAAACATATTCATTCGGATATATGAGCGCGATGTCGTGACACTACGGATCATTCCCAGTAGTTCTATTGAATACCCTTGTAAAAACGTACATAGAACTAGACTGGGACATTTCCTATTACTTATCCCATTAGTTCTATTCTCCTCATCAAGTTGTGCTAATAGAATTAGGACAGTTCTATCATAGAACTGTTCAAAAGGGCTACTGGGAATGATCCTACAAAAAAGTGGAACTTGAAATTAACGAACTGAAATTAATAAACTTATTACACAACAATATTATCTGGGAGTACGGTTAAGCTTTGAAAGACCCACCATACACCCAGGGGTACTGCCAGGGGTACGGTGGGTCGGCAGCGAAAACTGTGCAGTACAATCTACTTAGTTGTTTAATACTAAAAGGAGAAAAACAAGAACAAGTGAATGGACTTTGATCATCCGTCAATGTTTGTAATTTATGTATGATTTTGTATTTCTATAATAATAATATATTGTGTTGATTCAGCCTAAAATCACTTTTATTACTTGACAAAAACACACATGAGTATTTTATTATTACGAATATCCCATCTGTATAGTTTGTTTTTTAGTCTTTGTACACGCACAGTACTGCTTCTCTTTTACACTCGCTAAATGCCATTTTTTTTATTCAGTCTATTATTTGTGATACTGAATTTATCATAAATTGCAAATAAAACGTTGTAATATTGTAATACTCATGAATGAGAAGTGATTCCATAACTTTTAGTCATTTTCCAACTATAGTTTGTGCAAAATCTCATTACACACGACGGCATTTTCAAATGTAACGTACACACACGCGAGTAAAAGAGCGAGCGCTTCCGACCGCAGCGCGTACGCGACTAAAGCCAAATGAGACATTTAGCCTGTTTTAATGTGCCTCTAAAGCCAAATGAGACATTTAGCTTGTTTTTAATGTGCCACTTTTGAAGTTCGCATAACTCATCTACGGTTTTTTTTACGCTTTGCTGTGGCACACGCACACACAAAACCCCCCCTCCCCTCCCCCCGCTCACTCGCTGACGCCACCCCCGTGTTTTTGTTTTTGCGGGGGGTGAGGTCGAGCTACGCACTGTACTGCAACCTCGCCTTAACAGAAATTACACTGTAACCACGGTTAGTACAACCAAAACACCGAGTTAAATTGTAATTGAAAGCTTTAGACAAATTTAGATGATATGAAGAGAAATATAATTTTTAACACCTCTTATTATAATAAATCCGTCCGTATTAACATAATTAGAACAATAGAAATGTATATAAATCTTACGATTTGTAGATATTTCGTAGTTGTTGTAAACTTTTACTTTCACTGATTTAAAAGTATAATTAATTTAACATTTATAAAGATTTTATCGGATCGTTTTTTTTGCGTCCGTAGCATAAACTAATCATTTTGGACTATGGAAAGTTTACCCTGAATATACAGTCGTACAATCGAACATAAAACTTCGTCGTTGCTCCCACGGCCCTGAAACATTGAAAATAATTATAATTATACCCACTCTTATACTCACGCTATCTTTTTCGTCTTCTTATATCATTCATGTTTTTAATCAATTGCAGTCTCGAAAAATTAACTCCTGTTTATTGACCATAACAAATGTCTGTAACTAACCGAGACATTTCTCTCCTTCCTGAGTTAGTCCGTCAAGCTACAGGGAGTGAAAACTGACGCAAACAATCTTCTGCCTGCATAAACACCTTTTGCTGTTTCTTTCCTGCGCTAAAAATAATTCATTTTTGTTTCATCGTTTTGTGTTTTCTTATGATCATGATAATTTAGCTAAAAGTAGTGCATAGTTTTAGATTAATATAATTTATGGAAAATGTAAGTTTGTTCGTAATGTTGTCGAGCTATTTATGTATAATCAATCGATCATTATAATATGTTCCGTAATATATGAGGCGTAACGTATGAAATCGCCTAGTTACGGTCGGTCGGTATAATATTACTCATGCCGAAATGTCAGATTGTCTTAGTAATATGTGATTAAGATCTTAAACATTAGTCAAATATATTAGTCAAATATAATAGTCTTTTTTTTTCTTTGGTGGGTAGTTGAGTAAACACATAGTCTTAAAACAGCTGTTATAAATTTTTTAAATAAAATAATTTTAATATAGTTTATATATATTTAATGACTTACAAATACAGTTGAGGTTGAATACCTGCCAGTCAAGCGTTATCTCCGCATAAACACAACTTTAGAGCACTAGCACATACACATACTTGCTGCAGCATATCAGCATGGAATCTATCCACAACATCCAGCAGTATTTCGAAGAACCCATGGCCAAGTTTGAAGCGGATCTCCATAAGAAGAGTTCTAGCGTGACGAAGTGCTGGACCAGGGAGGGCTCTGTATACGTCCTTGGCGCGGATGGTCAGCGGCATCGGGTTCTGTGCTTGGGCGACCTCGACAGGATCAAAGGCGCTGATCCAGAGAAGCCTGCCACGAAGACTACCGCTGCGAAAACCAAGCGGTCGGCGGCTTCGAAAAAATAGGTTCCCATTTATTTATTTACGTGACTGGGTGAATTTACGTCATTTTCATTATTTTCACTGTTACTGTATTATTTAATGTACTCTGTGACTACCTTCTTCTTATCTAATAATTCTATCTATTAGCATAATGTTTATTTTCTTCACTTTGACAGACAAGCTTGACATAACAAACGTCAGTTATGTCACTTATTCTTCTAACATTACTGCCCATCTGAATCATAGGTTTTTTATCTCTCAGACTCTCATGTTAATTAAATGTTCAATAAATTCACCTAGTCCGTATCATAAAATTCTTTTTCTTTTATATTTTCTTTTCTTTTTTATAATTTTATATTTCTCAGTGCTGTAAAGCTGTATAGTGTTATTTTTCTTATTGTAACACGCAACTGGCGGGTGGATATTAGAGTATACATAGCTTTACATTTTTTTTTATTTAAGTATTATAAATATATATACTTATTTATTTATTATTATTATATATGTCGATACCTTTGGGTAGAAAGGTCGTATAAACCAAAACCCGACTTTTCAGGAGAGCAGAAAAACAATATTTTTTTTACATAAAAATTCATAACTTTTTTGTTTTTGTAGTTATAAAAAAAATATCTATGAGAAAGTTTCTTACAATTTGCTAATGAAAAAGGTTAAATTATCAAAACCTATCTATCTTTTTTAGTTTTAAAGTTAGCTTGGATTTACGTCTAAGAAAAAAACAATTCTTGGTTAATACACCCCATGGAAATGTACTTTAAAAAAACTGTAAAGGTCGTATATCCATTTTTGGTAAGCTATTGGTCACATTTACTGTCGTAAAAACCCATACATGTAGTTTTTTTGTATTAAAAACCATTTATAATCATAGATCAATTGAACTCTGACTAATAAACAATCCTGTTACTCTCAGAATTAGTAGGAATTCAATCATTATTATTCTAATAACCAATAATGGTCGATTCAAATAAAATAAAACTACCTGAAATACGAAGTCAACATTAATTAAGTATTATAATACCTTCTTATCAACATTTACTATCATTTCAATAATGGTACAACATACCTAACAGGTTTAACATTTTAAATTGAAAAAATATTATAAACACCTTAAACAGAAATGTGAAATAAAAAATCGACTTAGTCATAAAAAACAAAAATTATTCAAACTTCTTCTGAATTAAATTAATCAGGCATTTTTATCATTTATAAAATGTTTGATATCTTTTTTTTAATTTTTGTTCATATTTAAATGTACTTAATTCAATAAATTATTGAATTAAGCCTTTGTACTAAGGCTTACTCACTAAGTAATTTATTGAATTGCAACTAAATAAAAAAAGCGATCAAGCACTAAACGTAACTTATTTATGATATAAATTTGTTTTCAGAACTAGTTTAAAATTATTTATGGATTTTTACTATAAACTATTGTAATTATTATTATAAATTATTTTAAAACGAATTATGAATTATTGCTTGCAACATTGCAAATATATCGGTTTCTCCAAACAAAGGTAGGAGGAGTAGAAGGTACGTGGTATATAGCCCGAAGCACAATTTAAATTTCGCGATACCTACACAAAAGTTAAAATTTCTACATTTTGTTATTACATTTCAGAATCAACTTGAAGTTACGTGAAAATTTAATTTTAACCCATTTAATCCCTAGCAGATAAAACAAATGTCTTGTAATTTAAATAAATGGATAATATACGAGTATAAAAAGAATCATTCTGAATTACAATTTACCGATCTCAGCACCTACTCGCATGAGTATATGCGAGTAGGTGCGACAAGAGTGTTCTAGCCTTAATAAATTGTAGCACGTAGCTATTGCGATTTGTAGGTATTAATCATGGTAGCCGCATAAGACTGATCAGTGACGGTAGCCTATTAAAAAAATCGTAAATATCTACCCTAAACTGGGAGAATTCGACCGCCAAGAGCCTCAGTATCATGCACTGAATCACTGGTATCGGTTTTCGGTTTATTATTTATTTACACCCAATATTATTATACACCTAAAATATACACTTTATTTAATACAATAAAACCGTTTCAACAAAGATATAGATCGAATATAAATGTATTAAGCGAAAGACCCGCTTAAAAAAATCATCAATCCACCAAGTACAGTCCGAGGGGAATAATATTTTGCACTAAAAACATTACTCTTTATTAATACAAAAGCAATTTCAATTCTAACCCATTAAAAAAAAGAGTTCATATTTCGATTAACTTGTCTTTCAGTACCCGTTCTCTGAATTCTCTGATTATAAATGGTTTTTAATACAAAAAGAACAACATATATGGGTTTTTACGACAGTAAATGTGACCATAAGCTTACGAAAAATGGATATACGACCTATACATTTTTTTAAAGTACATTTTCATGGGGTGTATTAGCCAAGAATTGACGTTTCTTAGACGTAAATCCAAGCTAACTTTAAAACTAAAGAACATAGATAGGTTTTGATGATATAACCTATTCATTCGCAAATTGTGAGAAACTTTGTAATAGATAATTTTTTTATAACTTCAAAAACAAAAAAGTTATGAATTTTTATGTAAAAAAATTAGTTTTTCTGCTCTCCTGAAAAGTCGGGTTTAAAGGTATCGATATATGGGTTTTTACGATAGTAAATGTGACCATAAGCTTATTAAAAATGGATATACGACCTATACAGTTTTTTTAAAGTAATTTTTTCATGAGGTGTATTAACCAATAATTGATTTTTCTTAGACGTAAATCCAAGCTAACTTTAAAACTAAAGAAGATAGAGTGGTTTTGATGATTCAGCCTTTTTCATTAGCAAATTGTGAGAATCTTTCTCCTAGATCATTTTTAATCACTTTCGGGTTTTGGTTTATACGACCTTTCTACCCAAAGGTCGATAAACCAAAACGCTAACGCTACGCCCTGAGTTAATAAAAATTATGGTTAGTACATCATAACAAAACTACAAAAATATAACATTCGGCTTTTACACTGAAAATTTACCTTTTTTAAGAGGCTATGACCAAACATTTCGGGGTCGTATTAACCATTTTTGTGCGAATTTCTACATTTCGTATATACAGATCGATAACGAAAAAAATTCTGAGAAAAATGGTATATATAACTCAATTTGGCCAAAATAGTATATACGACCTTTCTACCCAAAGCTATCGATATATATATATATATATATATATATATATATATATATATATATATATACTAGGTATAGGTAATTTATATATATACTATCTATTATAGTAGACATTATGCTAGATATAAATAGTGATCATGAAAGTTTTTTAACTGCTAGTAGTCTTAATGACAGTTTCTCTAGTTTGCCTTCACTTGCAGAAATTCTTCAGTCTCAGTTTTCCGACGTCGCAGGGAACTTAAATGTAGTCCATATAAATGCCCAAAATATTCCAGCTTATTTCCCTGATATGCTGACAACCTTTGACTGTAAGAACATACATGCTATTCTCGTTTCAGAGTCATGGCTCAAACCATGTCTCCCATCAGCCTTATATTCTCTTCCGGGGTACCACCTAATTAGAAATGATCGTGCGGTTGGTGCTGGTGGCGGGGTTGCTATATACCTACGTGCTCAAATTCCTAACCGTATAGCAAGCATCTCGTCACAACCCCCACCCTTGAACGCCGGCGAGCATCTCTTTATAGAAGTGGAACTAAATCGTACTAAAGTTCTTCTAGGTTTTTATTATTCTCCTTAGTTACGTTTAAATATTTTCCCTTCTTTTGAACATATCCTAGAAACTTTGGTACCTTCTTACAGTCACACAATTATAATGGGCGATTTTAACACCTGTCTCTTAAAACAGGATAGTCGTTCCACCATATTTGAGCGTATTTTAAATTCCAGTAACTTATCTATTCTTCCTCTTAATGCTACGCATCATTTTCCAAACTCTGTACCTTCTCTTCTCGACCTCATTTTCGTTTCTTCCCCTACTTTTGTATCTAAGCATGGTCAGTGCTCTGCAGACGCTTTCTCTTACCATGATCTAATCTATCTTTCGTATAAAATACGCCCACCAAAGGCAAAACCGAGAATGATTATGCAACGCAACTTCGGTGGGATGGATCGTTTGAAACTCTGCGCAGATGCCCGTAGCATTGATTGGTCCCCTTTGTACTCATCAGACTGCGTAGATGAAAAAGTCCAAATATTCACAGACAAGTTGAACAAGCTGTACGACGAGCATGCACCAATCCGTGCTATTAGATTAAAGCATCTGCCTGCACCTTGGCTTACTGACGAGATAAAAATTTTATGTCAAAGAAAGCGGCTGCCAAGACGAAGTATAAATGTCGTCCAACCCCTGGGAATTTAGAAAAATATATAAGTGCTAGAAATCTCTGTAATAAGGTGTGTAGGAAAGCACAGCGCCAGCATATTTACAACTCGGTTAAAAATGGTGATCCAGTTAAAATCTGGAAATTTCTTAGAACACTGGGAGTTGGTAAGTCGCGCAGTGACGCAATCCCTAAAGATATAAATATAGATTCGCTTAACGCACATTTCACTGCTTCGTCCAACTTTGATGGGACAACTAAAGCAAACACGCTACAAGATCTTTCACGTATCCCAACTCCCAGATATTCACCCTTTGTTTTCGAGCAATTTTCCGGTTGTGATGTTAAAAAGAGTATAATTTCAATCTCGTCCAATGCTGTTGGTAATGACTGTATTAGTCGAAATATGATCTTACCTATCCTAGATGAAATCCTCCCTGTCCTTTGTCATATCCTGAACTGCTCAGTTACCAGCGGCGTCTTTCCATCAGCGTGGAAAGATGCACAGGTAGTTCCGATTCCAAAAAAATCCAAACCCTGTTCTTTTACTGACTTCCGTCCTATATCCATACTTCCATTCCTTTCCAAAGTCCTTGAGCGTCTTGTACATACACAACTCTGTACTTTCCTTACCAAGAATGCTCTCCTGAATCCTTACCAATCCGGTTTTCGTACTGGTCATAGTACTACCACAGCATTGGTTCATATCACTGATGAGATAAGGCTAGGCATGGATAGTGGAAAACTCACGCTTTTGTCCTTACTCGATTTTAGCAACGCATTTAACACCGTGGATTTCCACATCCTCCTTGCCATACTCCGCTCTATTAACATATCTCCAACGCTAATTGACTGGTTTCACAGTTACCTGTTTGGACGCTGACAGCGTATACGTTTTGATGAGTCGTACTCTTCATGGTGTAATACAACTGTCGGTGTACCGCAGGGTGGCGTGCTATCTCCGTTACGTTTCGCAATTTTCATAAATTCTATCTCCAAATTGTTACTTTCATCCTACCACCTTTACGCAGATGATTTGCAAATATACTCACAGGCGCCACTGGAGTCTATTTCAAAAGCGTTCTCTAACATTAACTCAGATTTGGCGCATATCTGTGCATGGAGCAAACAATATGGCCTTAAAGAAAATCCATCAAAACCAAAGGTAATTCTAATTGGCAGTTCCAGGATGATTTCTAAAATCAACTGTTCTCAGCTGCCTCAGATTCAGTTCGATAGTAACATCTTACCAATCTCAGATAGTGTGAAGAACTTGGATATCTATATGGATAAAACGTTATCTTGGGGAACTCAAGTACAGGAGACCAGTCGTAAACTGTTTGCTTCTGCTGGGTCGTTGCGTAGGCTGCGGAACTTTCTACCCACAACCACCAAGATTGCACTTGTACAATCCTTGCTTCTCCCAATACTCGATTATGCCGATGTCAGCTATCTTGATCTTAATGAGGACCAAATTGATAAACTTGAGCGTCTCCAAAATTTCTGTATTAGATTCATTTTTGTTTTACTCAAATATGATCACGTATCTGAATTTCGATCTAGACTCAAGTGGCTCCCAATTCGGCTTCACCGGAATACTCATATTCTTATGTTACTGTATAATGTGTTGTTTAATTCTAAGACCCCCTTGTATCTCAAAGAATGTCTCAAGTTCCTCCATGACACACATTTGAGGACCTTGAGGTCGTCGGTGGATTTGAGACTGCAGATGCCAGCACATACCACAAGCTTTTACGACAAATCCTTTGCTGTTCAAGCTGTCCGTTTGTGGAATGAGCTGCCGGTTGAAATTAGGCAAGCAAAACCACCGAACATATTTAAAAATGCAGTAAATCAGCATTATTTGACATTGTAAGCTAAATTTCATCACTGTATTTTTGTGTTTATGTTATGTTAGTATATGTATGTATGGTATGTAACTACATTTATATGTATTTTAAAGTATTGTATATTATGTAGTTAGTAAATATTATATAGTGTTATATATATTTATATGTATAGGTATATGCATACCTACCTTATTTATGTATGTATGTATAACTTTGTATGTATGTATGTGCATTGTATTAAAACCATTACTGTGTCCAAACAAATTTAATCACTACACATCAAAACTTTTATCTTTTATAGTCTGTCCATCCTAAGGTTGCCTGTAAGAAATCGCACTCTTTGATAAGGCCGCCCTTGTGCATTTGCTATGTATTTACTTTTAATTTATTTATACCAGATTTGTACCAACAATGTAGTGCACAATAAAGAATTATCAATCAATCAAATCAATCAAAATACTAGTAGGTTAGTATAGAAATGGAGAATGTTGGTAAATAATAATTATTATTTAGGTTATAATTTGCATGACGGTAATTTTATTATTATAATTTAAATCATAAATATTATAAGTGTTGGTTGATATATTTTGAAGGTTTATTCATTCATGCAAAATGAGCTCAATTACAGAGATAGTTTGTAACTTGAATTCACACAAGATACTTTTCATTGCGACCCCAAGCGAGTGCACATAAATATTCTGTTAAAACGCACAAGCCATCAATAAAATTATACGTTAGCAATAAATCGACGGAGACTTTACCAATAGATTAAATTTTCAAGCAAAATCAAATAACAACAATTCATTCCATTCAATTTGCTTACTTTGAAAAGTCGTCCATGAATATTATTGTAATCAGCATAAAGAGCTTACGCGATAAGACTACATAAATTTACATTAAAATCAGCTGAACTAACTTTTCCCTTGCTTTGTTGTAGCAATCACATTTCAATGTTTACTTATTTTCTGTTGATATTCCTTTGTGTAGGGACATATATTTTCGTTTCATCTGTTTCCGATTTGTCATTAGGTTAGAATGATTATTATGCATGCATTATATTGAAGTTTGCTCTGAAATTATTATGTTAAGTAGGGACAATGGAAAATTCTGTGGCATCAAGTTAAAATGTATGTTTTTTTTGTAATACAGAGTTTTAATGGATCTTCTTTTAGAGCAGAATAAAGATGCATAAAATCTTTGATACATAATCATTTAATATGTAACTTTTTTGGGATTATAATGTCCTATTACGTATTGCTTTTTAAGCTATTTTTGTTATGTGTTGTTGTATTATAATTAACGTGTAAAGAGATTTTTATTTTAATTCACTATAAAAACCTTTCAATTTTGTTTTCATATTAAAACTATTTAGCATATTTCTACTTCATATACATTGTGACTAGTTCATCAAGTCTCTGCCTAAGGATGATGATAATTACAACACTTAAAGTGGACTATAATAATTATGTTGATTATATTGTATCCTTTATAATGGCCATAACAGACTGGCAGATTTACGGAAATACTAGCATCGCTTTTACTTCACTTTCCATTACTTTTCAATCATAAAACACTCATGAAAAGTATTTAAGACTGCAAAAGCTACAAGGCAGCCGAAGCAATGAAATTATTATTAGTATTAAAATTCTAAGGGTATAACATGAATCGAAACCGCTAGTTAAATAGACGACTGTTTAAAATTTGATTCCAGACTAGCAGGTTTTGAGTTAAGTTTAATTAATTCAGAGGTAGCTGCGAGTTGGGACTCTTTGAAGCTAGAAATGAGAGAGTTCGCACATGATGTGTCGTGGTCGTGCCGTTATTATGTTTTATTCGTAATTTCATTTTTATGGCGGTGCTTTATATAGCTAGGAGAAACTTAAAATTTCCCGTCAATATGATAGATTTTCCCTGCCTTGAAATGACTACTAGCACCAGGAATTAATTTTGTGTCGCAGAGGACTTGACAAACACCCGATCGTTGGACGCAGAGCACTGTTCGTGATCAGTTGATCACATTAAGTGTTTTTTCATGTAGAAATCATGTTAAAAGATTGTAAGCTTCGGAGAGAATAGAATATAAGAGGTCAGATGGTATGAGTCAGTGCAATCAAATTCTGCAAAAGATATGGTCGGAATCTCGCAATACCTTTGGTAATATTACGTCAATCTGTAGACGCCCAATGAATCTGATTAGGCTAGAAAGTGAACCATGGGTTGAAAAACCATAGATATTATTATCTTGATCATCCCCACTTCGAGTACACAATGATGAGGACATCTTATAGCTCTCTCGTACAACAAGAAGAATAAGTTTCTTCTACTTGTCGTATGCAAAGTCCCTTAGTTGGAAGTGAATTAGTCTGAACAGACTAGTCCATATGTAACGCAAATCTCAAGAATCTAGAACTTGTGTACGGAAATTAATAGTGTTTGGTCTTTGGACATGTTAGTTAAGTAGGTACTGTTCGCTGAGTAATGTTGAATAGAACTGAAGCAATATCTTTGTGTTACGGCATGACAACATTTATATTTACATAATAGTTTACGTAATTATTACCAAATACTA
This sequence comes from Euclidia mi, assembly GCA_944739405.2. Classification (NCBI taxonomy): domain Eukaryota; kingdom Metazoa; phylum Arthropoda; class Insecta; order Lepidoptera; family Erebidae; genus Euclidia; species Euclidia mi. The sequence goes on from OX123183.2 coordinate 113,215,259, forward strand.
AACAGAAAATGTTCTTTTCATCCCTTCTATTCGAAACGTGTCGCTTTGTTCCTCTTTTAGCGGGAGCAAAATAGCTCTTTTCTGTTCAGAGCTCTTTAGCGGGCGGCAAAGTGATTTGAATTTGGAACGTATATCACACATAGAAATCGAACGCAAATTGTATGAATAACTGGCTGGTACGTATTACGGTATTGGCCACATGAGTAGATAAACGGAACAGAGACACAGCTTCATACAACAGCGCGAATCGGTTGCACTGCTACAAGTACGCGGCTCATGTGTGCGTGACCACTGGCCGCTTGTCGTGTACGCGGCGAAACTGAAAAAAACTGGTTTACGTAGGCACAGGCAGTTGACAATCTCAGGGTTATTACGATGCACGTTGTTTGTTTTGTACGTTGTAAGTTTTAATATTTTAATGTAAAAACGTGGTATTTTATGATTAATAATGGTTGTTTATTGTACTGTGTGTATGAATAATATAAGATGATATAATTCAGTCATTATAAAGATTTTAACGATGGTAACGTACAATTGGGTTTTTTAATTAGTTTTTCCCTCCTGATAATTTTATCGCATTTGTTGAATTGCTCGAGCAAAAGATTCGCGAATATTTCGATCTGAAATAAATATTGTCAATGTTGGCAACGAAATACTTAACATGTTGGCATGTTGTCCACTAGGATCTCCTAGCCCGATCCCCCAGAGGATCCTCGTGAACTCATTATATTATTTTTATAGATCATTAAATAGATCATAAATATTACCAGAAAAATATTCAACACTATTAGTCGTATCGTTGGGAATGTCAATTAAATCACGTCGTCACTCGTCACGTCGTGTCCTTGGTAACAAATGTATATTTTTATTCCGTGCTTTTAAAAGTTTTAGGTGCATGCCTTTTTTGGTTCCACTCGCTATTCTATTTACAACTGTACTTCTGCCATATAGCGAATCGGTCGAGTCCAAGAATCTGCCCAATCCACGTAACTGTCGAGTTGGGAATCTGCCGAATCACGAATCTGTCCAATCCAGAATCTGTCGTATACCGAACAAGCGATTTGTCTTAACCTAATGTGACAACCCTACCAAAATAGGTAGGTAACAAATTTACAAGCTCTTAAGAAGCTGTTTCTCTGTTCGGTTTATTTACTCATGTGGTATTGGCTGCACGGGCGTGACCTGCCTAACAAAAAAAAAGCGCGCGCCGCGAATTACCTCTCTGTACTCGTAATCAGTAGGTATATACTTTATTGAATTTTGCAAAAATAATGAGTTCTGCGTAGAGTTATGAAAGTGAATGCTTTAACTCCTGAAACAATAACTACAGAAGCTAACAATGACGTACAAAAATGATTACCCACGAACAGAAAATTATTTATTTTCTCATAGAAAGGGGATGAAAAGTAGAGTATATGACTCGAGAGAAAATTATTTTTCCCTCGGGCAATGTACTTTGAATCACTCGCTGGGCTCAGGATTCTACGTTAGAATCCCTCGCTACGCTCGGGATTCTATTCTAGAATCCTTCGCTTCGCTCGTGATTCAAAGTAGCGCCCTCGCCGTAAAAATACTATTTTGCTCCCTTGTCATACAATCTACTATTTTTGTTTGAATATGGTAGGTTCTTTATTTCCACTCCGAAAACCTAAATAGCGAGCTCATTCAAACGGAAAACATAGAGAGCGATAGCCAAGTGGAGATTCAGGTTCGAATCCACGGCGCGCACCAATGACTTTTCGGAGTTATGTGCGTTTTGCATTGTTAATTATCGCTTGTGCCGTACTTCGGTCTCCGAAGCGGCTTAAAGTGCTCTCGCACGTTAAGCCGTCGGTCCCGGTTGTCATTCTAAATAAACTGACACTAGTCTAAACCATGGAATATCGCTATCCCGTCGGGTTGCAGAGGTTAGGCAGGCATTCGCTCTGTGAAAAAGCTAATATTTAGCCAAATCCGGTTAGACTAGGAAGCGGACTCCAGATTGAAAACTCGGATAACGCTAAGAGGATGATGATATAATATGTATCTAGAGTTGAGATTGTAATTGCGATAACAAATTTCTAATTACTCGTTTCGTTACCGTGGTCAAATACGAATAAACCATGTGACTATGGTAAGAAGTATCGATTGAGCCACATAGATTTTTAGGAACATTCTGGGCATATATTAATATAATATTTAAAACCCACATAATTTCAATATTTCTCTTTCTTTTTTTTCTTACCTATACTGTCCCATTTTTGGGCAAAGTTCTCCCCTGTAGGGAAGACCTTTGCCAATATTAATTACTAAATCAAAAAAAAATACATCGCAGTCAATTAAAACATGCTCCAGTGTCGTATGTTTACTTGTGTTCAATAACGTAGGCTTCTCTTTCACCAAATCCATACCAACAGCACAAGTTACTGCCAACCAAATTGCACATCAGCTGCTAATGAACGCCAAGGCTTCGCAACGCCCAAAAAGAATCCCAATCTCTCTTCTATGTAATCCGTTTAAACTACTGGAAAGAATGCTATTAAATCGCCTAAGTAAGAACATAGACCTGAAACTCATTCCCGAGCAGGCCTGCTTCAGACAAGGAAAGTCAAGTTTTAAATTTGACTCAATATATAGAAAATGGTTTTGAGGCTAAATAGGTTATAGGGAAGTTATTTTTGTGGGCATTTCAGCAGCGTATGACACCGTCAACATACGAAGACTACTTTGGAAGGTAGGGCATATCACTGAAGACATCAAAAGATAATGCAACTTTTCCTTTGACTGCTGGTCCAAAAATATGAAACCTATTGTGCATAATTGAAACCTATTCCAAACGAAAGTACTAACCATTTATAGCAACTTTTACTATCGGGCCAAATAAATCTATCCCAGTAAAAAAAGAAATACAGGGTAAAAAAAGTATTAAAAAGTGTGGATATTTTTTATCACTTAATTATAGGTTTTTTTTGTTTTAAACATATTTAAAATGTTGCCAATTGCAAACTTAATGGAGATTAGAGCACCTAAAATAGGACGTAGGATAGGATAGTTAGGATTCAAAATTAAAAATAATATAACCGAGACAGATAAAACGATTCCCTGCCGCAATAGATAGGGCGCGGGAGGGATTTGCGGAGCGGGGACGCTAGCCACTGGCTACCTGTCACTCTATCGGTACAGCAGTAGCGCGCTCATTAATCACACTTTAAACCACGTACCGTTGCAATAAATGACTATAAAAATCCACATTTTTAAAAACGTTTGCTACCCTGCATCTTTTTTTTACTGAGTTAGATTTATTTGGCCCCATAGTAAAAGTTGCAATAAACCAAAGTCAAAAGTCAAAAATCATTTATTCATCTAGGCCACAACGTGACGCTTATGAACGTCAAATTTTTAAAGTAAATTAATAATGCTTCTACATTTACATTTACTGCCCATTCGCAAAGCAATAGGTAGAACCACGAGAAAGAACGGGCAGTAAAACTCGTGGCCACTCTTTTTAATCGCCAGTGTTATGGTACATATTTTGTTTTTGTAAGGAGCTGCAACTGTTTCACATTGTAATTAATTACTTGTAAATAGTAAATAAGAACATACATAATACTTAAACAAATATGCAGTTACTAAATTAAGTGCTGTAGTAGTCTTCTAATGTGGATCTTGTGTAACAGGAGCATCTACTTACGTTTTATAATGTAGGCAAATCGCAATCATGTTCAGAACTATGTTGGAAAAGTATGTTACAGAAAGTGACGGTATATGAATACACGGAAATTACAAAAACGTTAGTATCCAGCCCATGATAACGAGTTACCTTCATCTAACACTGTAGCAAATTTTAATAAAATTTGTGGAACAACAATGAAAATGTAAATGTAGTAAGTTGAATGACCTAATAATACATGAATATTACATTAATAGAACTAGAGATATTATATAAAAAAAACTGAAAAGTAAGGTATCTATATAAATTAAAAAAATCAAGAGTTGGCTAGTGTAAGTGACCATCTATCCTTATCACTGAAATAATCATTAATGGTATAATAACCTTTCCTAATAAGGCAGTCTTTTATTTTACTTTTGAACGTACTAAATGGCAATTCTAAAAGACTAATTGGTATTTTATTGTATATACGAATACCTAGCCCAACAAAAGAATTATTAACTTTATGTAACTTATGCCTGTTTCGAGTATTTATGTTATGTACATCACATTTTGTAGTAAATAAACCTATATTTTGCCTAATATACAATATATTAGCTAATAAAAATTGCGAGGCTACTGTAAGAATCCCTATATACTTAAAGCGTTCCCTAAGAGTATTTTTTGCACCTAACATGTATATTTCTCGTACCACTCGTTTCTGTAGAACTAAGATATTCTGAATATCCGCAGCTTTGCTCCATAACAAAATACCGTAGGACATGACACTATGAAAATAGCTAAAATAAACTAGACGAGCTGTGTCAACATCAGTAAGTTGTCTAACTTTTTTGACAGCATATGCAGCAGAGCTGAGCTTACCTGCAAGACATGCTATGTGTGCACCCCATTGTAACTTATTATCTAGTGTAATGCCTAGAAACACTGTCGGGTCAACTGTGTCAAGTTCCTCCCTATCTAGCCTTATATTAGGACCCAGTTGTCTAACGTTAGGTAAAGCAAATTTAACACATTTAGTCTTTTTAGAATTAAGCACTAGGTTGTTTGCTGTAAATACGGTTACACAATGGTCTTAGACCATTGTGTAACCGTATACAGGTTAGCCTGTATAAGTGCATTATTTACATCATCAAATTGATTCCTATTCCTATCTACTTTAAAAATAAGTGACGTATCATCTGCAAAAAGTACGACATCGCAGATGTTTTTTAAATAAAAAGGTAAGTCATTAATATATACAAGGAATAGAAAAGAACCTAAAATAGAGCCTTGTGAAACGCCTAACTGTATAGGTAATTTAGAGGATGTAGTCTCATTAACATCGACGCACTGAAATCTTTGCCACAGGTACGACTCGACAACACAAAGTGCGATTTCCTCTACGCCGTAGTGGCGGAGCTTACGCAATAGTGTGTCATGATGAACGCAATCAAATGCTTTTGAGAGGTCACAGAATACTCCGATAGCATTTTTAAATGGAAAGTACTTACGTTTAGCATAGGTTTCAATTGTGCACAAGGGGTTTCAATTGTTTGGGCCAATCGGTTGCATTGTCATTTATCCGTGTCCTTGGCGAGCTTATGTGTAACCGAATGTTTCAAGTTCATAATATTATGTTGTCATATAGGAGTAGTAAGCGTCACAAAATAGAACGGATTATCGCAGGGAAGTGTACTTGCCCCTACTCTTTGCAACATTTACACCAATGACCAACCGCGTTCTTGGGATACGACACGATTCGTTTACGCAGACGACTTGGCACTCGCAACCCAGCCTTTCAAGCAAGCAGAATCAACTCTATCAGCCGCTCTGTCAACCCTTGGTGCTTATTATTATGACCACAGCCTGAAACTCAACCCAGCAAAAACGCAGTCATGTACGTTCCACCTACGTTAAGGGTCTGCAAATCGTTCTCTTAGGATTTCCTGGCGAGGCATTGACATTGATCACTGCAGTCACCCAAAGTACTAAGGCATCACCCTAGATCGAACGCTAACCTTTAAGGTCAACTGTGAAAACGTAGCTAAAAAGGTTTCCAGTCGAAATAATCTACTTCAGCGTTTGACAAATTCAAAATGAGGAGCCGCGCCTTCGATCTTACGTACCACAGGACTAGCGCTGTGTTTTTCTATGGGTGAATATGCGTGCCCTGTATGGCATTGATCAGCAAATGCCAAAAAAATGGATAAACACTCAACAACACGTGCTGGAAAATAACAGGATGTCTGAAACCAACTCCGGTAAAGATGTTATACCCACTGGCAGGTATTGCCCCGCCAGCTATTGCCCCGCCAGCTATCCGCAGCGAAGTAGCTACTGGGCATGAAAAGTGGAAACAGGAAACTGATTCAAGACACCCATTATCTGGCCAAAACCCAGCAGCCAAAAGACTAATACATCGGCACAGTTTTCTCCACACCATATGAACAAGAGCTAACAACGCTTCTAAAAATAGAATCAACTTGTGGCGCGACAAATTTTCCATCCCACCTTCATTTCACCGACAGAAAAGTTACCTCCAGGATATAAACTTCCTTGGCAAACTTGGAAGGCACTTAATAGGCTGCGTACCCAGGTTGCAGATCTACAGATAATCTGTCAAGGTGGGGTTATATCCACCCAAGCGAAATAAGTGCGACTGCGGCGTATCACCACAGACAATGAGCCATATGCTGACGTGGACCACAAGCCCAGACTCGTGCACACTAATTGACGCATGTATTAAGCAAGGCCAAATGTGATACGCGTTACGCGTAAAATGTGTTACGCGCGCCGAGTACTGGACTAAAACCGTATGAAAAGTTTTGCTATCGACATGAAAAGAAGAAGATGTAGGCTTTAATTCCCAGGACAATTGATGAAATAAGAGTTGTCTGACAGGAAATTCTCGATAGTAACTCCGAATTTGGAGTTGATCCAATGGCAATTTGGTGATTGATTGGGTTGAATTTAAACAGAACTTGCATTTCGGTGTATTTCTTATCTTTACCTCATTATTATAAAGACACAATATGTTGTCATATTATTCTGCACTGACATGTATATTGCCTTTTATAGAAACACACGAAATAATAATCACATAACTAATTAGTAAACTATAAGTCCCATAAAAACAATACTTGTCAAAAATACCAAGTCTCGCGACCATAAAAAGGTGTGAGATCCATGTAATACCAAGTCGGTAAATCAAAAATCTTTAATGTTTTAAATAAATAGATTGACTCGGCCATCGCATGGAAACACAATATATCTCATAAGAAATACATATATAAATTAGATTGTTTAATGCGATTGCCAAGTCAATATTATTTATTTAAGACATTAACGATTTTAAATTAACCGACTTGGTATTACATGGATCTCACACCTTTTTATGGTCGCGAGACTTGGTATTTTTGACAAGTATTGTTTTTATGGGATCTCATTTCTTTTTGTGGATAGTCTTACTTTTGTCCTTTCCGGTACCTTCTACTTCTTGTACACCAACCAGTGTTGCCAGATCTGATTTTCAAAAATACTGTGTTTTCCCCATAAAAATGCGGTATTTACGGAAAAATACAGTGTTTTGTGAAACTAAATACAGTGTATTTTACAGTGCAATTAAACCACAGAAATAAAAAGGAACAATTTATTTATTAAGTACGTATTGAACGAAGTTACTGCTAAAATTTAAAAATGAAGTATTTACAATGTATTTAATCACTCTCACTATCATACAGTCCGATTGCCACCTCTTTTTTGTACATTTCGGCGTTAAATAATGTCAGCATATTGTCAGTAGGCCAAAAACTGACACAGTTGCCGCCATGTCGAGATATGGCTTGTTTTGCCAACATGTTGCCCTTGATTGAATCAGTGATTAATCGGTTCCTCTTTTTGGTCTTCGTGTCATTTATTTGACTAAACACTCTCTCGCATATCACTATATTGCTTTCTGCAGAACTTCCTACTCGCGACATAACTTCCACTACGAATTGTGCACTCAAAACTTAATAAGTTACAAAAGAAATACAATCTAAAACATAAATTATGTCATACATATTTTACTACTAAATTGCTGAACGCTTTGACGAAATACTGAATAATTAAAATGACCCTTCTCTATAATTAAAAACTATTATCGCATATAATTATACTATTACATTTATTAGCATAATAGTGACCTTTATGATACGCTACAGTCGAGGAATACCCTACTCTCTACTGTATTTGTTGGTCGCGTTCATAATTCACGATATTTTTCATAAGTTGTGTTCATTATTTAAGCAAATTTCTTTTTTTTTTTGGTGTTTGCAAAAAAATACTGTGTCTCCATATACTGTATTTATAAAAATACGGTGTCCAGTAGATGGCGTAAAAATACAGCAGATCTACTGTAATTACAGTGTATCTGGCAACACTGACACCAACAACGAATTTTCTTAATTAAAGCTCTAACTGCAAATGTAATTTTGTAATCCTTTATATTCATATGGGATTACAAAGTTATTTATGCAGTTAATGTATCTCGAAAACTGGACCGAAATTGAAATATATTTAAGTTTTTCCTTGTTTCATACACTAAACACTAATTGTTTCCTAAATTTTAAGCTTCCATGTTTGCTAGAAGTGCCTTAGACTTTTGATGATCGGTCAGTGATTGACAAAATTAAGAATTTTGACTCGTTATAATTCTTAAACTACTGGTTCAAATTGAATTAAATTTAAAATACACCATCGGTATGCAATGCCTGCATGGTTACTAAACAATCAGGCTTCCAGTTTTATCCACAACGAAGTTAGAAGGGATAGTAAGGGGGTCGAAAATGGCCTGAATTGCTTCGAGAAAAGGATGGTACGGCCGTGCCGCTTTTTTGCTCGACTTGGTGGGGGCACTGCCGTGCCCCCAGATAACGTTAATTCTTGTTAATTTATTTCTAATTTTATTAATTATTTTATTTAAAATACCGAATTCAACCTGCATAAAAATAATTTAAAGAATGCTCCTCCTTTACAGCCTACGGCAAATTAGGAGGCCCTGAAGTTCAGCTGGACTTCAGGCCCTCCTAATTTTCTTGACATTAGCATAGTCAATAGGAAAGTCCGGTCTCCTAAACCACGCTGACCAAACGGGTTTATATGATTTTCAGGGTTTGTCTCTTCGCAAAAATAGTATTTGCTTTGTGTGTTGTCCTTATTCGCCACCCACGGTATGAAGTGGGATACTGAAATTTTGTATTCTTAATCCGTCACCATACGGTTGATGATGAATCGTGCTCATATAAGCTCAAATTTGTATAATAAGAACTGTAAAAATCACTCTTAGATTTTACATGTGTGCTTTTGATACGCGAGAATAAGCTCTTTTTTGGAAACACGTGTAATTGCGTATAGACGCACCGTATACCTAACGTACAATTCGTACGAACGGTCACGCGCTTACTAGCTCGTGTAATTTATGTTCACACTGACTCACCACTACCGGTTTGAGCAAATACGCTGAAATGTACAGTCTGTACGCGAGTTCGGTCTTTTAAAACGCGTAATGTCGCGCGCGTGTAAGCACGTAAGCCAAAACGACCTGTTATATCCCTTAATTCCATGTAAATAAAGCCTAGTCAGCAATTACTATTCCGTCGTAATTTTCCTTTAGCGTAAATTGTACAATAAGCATTATTCGATATACTTTAATTATTAATTTTATTCAATCAGTTAGATCTGAGACGCGACAGTGTACGGTGCGGTTTAGGAACCATTGAATTTTCCATTTTTACGGTGAGATATTGTAAAGTGCAAATAAACTTTGGGTTTTCTACTTGCGAGTTTTTTTAAAAAGACAAACGGACCCGGCCTCCTAACAAAATTGGTGTCAGAAGTAGGATGTGTCAGATTGATAGCCTTCATACGGTACTGGCACATTCGTTTTTTTTTCGGAGCTTCCGTTATCGCCACTGGTCGACAGTAAGACTTTGCCGTGGCTAAGCCTGCGCCAGAAGATTGTGTGAAGACCCTTGGACGACGATAAGCCTCCGCTCTGAAGCGTGAGCCCGCTCCAGCACACCGCCGCTGCCGTACTCTCCGTCAGGTAACTTGTAAGCCTCAGCCGCAGCTCGAGCCAGAACCGACCAGGTCTAACTCACCTACCATCTCTAACATTTTTTCAAATTTCTTTTTCCATTTTTGCGTATTTTCAAAGTATTGAAGGAGAAATAACTGCGAAGGCGCAGTTATCCGACACTCAGCGCGCAGCCGCGCCACGTTGCATCGACACGCACTCACCGGATTCTAGCAATGTCAGCAGCTTCGTGTTTCACCGCGTGCATAATTTTGTGAGTGTTTTTGTGTATCTTGGCCATAGATTCGTGACCAATAAGTGATTTTTTTTCAGTGAATTTTCCTATTTTTTTTGTGTGATTTTGCGACAAAACTGTGAAAAAATATCTTTCGTGAATAGTTTTAAATTATTCTATATTTTCATTAGACAATTATTCTATGTCTGTTAAAACAGAAAAAGTTGAAATGTCTGACAAAATTACGTTAACATTTTTAACCAAATTTATTAAACCCTACAATGGTGACAAAGAGTCCCTTCCGGCATTTCTCACTAACTGTGACAATGCCATGTCATTAGCTAGCGAAGATCAGCAGTCTATCTTATGTAAATTTATAATATCTCAACTGGAGGGCAAAGCTCAGGTTGCAGTCAGTTTAAAAACATTCGACGAATGGCTCGACTTAAAATCCTTTTTACGAACTACGTTTGGCGAAAAGAAACACGCCACTCATCTCTTAGTCGACTTGCAGAATTGCAAGCAAGAACCATCCGAAGATGTAACTAAATATTCTATGCGAATAGAACAGATCCTTACTAGGATTTTGTCTGATGTTCAATATAATATTAAAGATCCCAAAGAACTTCCCGGTAGGTTAGCCTCCATGGAAGATCTAGCGCTCAACACCTTTATACTAGGTCTAAATACTTCTATTTCAACTATTGTAAGGTGTAGAAATCCCTCAACCCTCAATGAGGCTGTACAACACGCTATTGAAGAGGAAAAACTTATCAATCTTCGTTTTAGTTCATTAAAATTCAAAAGTAATTCTGGTTTACAAAATAACTCTAGATTTCAAAATAAATCAAATTTCGATCCAAAATTTAATTCTAATAATTTTAACAAATCTAATTATAATTCTAATAATTTTAACAACAGGTCCAATTATAATCCTAATTCAAACTCTTTTCATTCCAACTCAAAAAATAATTCTAATTCATATCCAAAAATTTGTAGTTACTGTAAAAACATAGGGCACAGTATAGAACAATGTCGTAAGCGACAGTATAACATGCAGCGTCAAAATGCTAATTCTAACTCTTCTAATCCTAAACCCGGTTCATCTAGTGCTGTGCATGTTTTACAACAAGGTGACGAAGTGGTCCATGATGAACCTTTAAACTGGCAAAGATTTCGGATACGTGCCTGCCGAAGTCGATAAATCATAACGGCACAAATTCGTATACTATTTCTTATCCTAAATCGAATGTCGATACTTATACTAATTCTTATCCTAAGTCAAATACTAATTCTTTTACTAAATCATGTACTAATTCTTATACTAAATCGCCTACTAATTCTTATCATAAATCTTATACCAATTCTAATCCTAAATCTTATAATAATTCGTATCCTAATTCTTATAATAAATCTTATGCGGATAATTTTACTAATTCAACTACTATTTCTTCATCTCAGCTACCCAAAAAGGAGCTGAGTCACACTAATTCAACTACTATCTCTACATCTCAGTTACCCAAAAAGGAGCTGAGTCACACTAATTCAACTACTATTTCTACATCTCAGCTATCCAAAAAGGAGCTGAGTCATACTAATTCAATTACTATCTCTACATCTCAGCTACCCAAAAGGGAACTGAGTCATACTAATTCAATTAATATTTCCACATCTCAGCTATCCAAAAAGGAACTGAGTCCTACTAAATCGAGCTCAACTGAAGTGTCTGAGTCAAATCTTTCTAAACATTATTCTAACTCTTGTACCAATTCTTATACTAATAATAATGCTTATAATAAATCAAAAGGGTTATTATTTGGCAAACCTTCTAATTCCTGTGGTCGTGAACTTGATCCAATTCCCATTTTTGAAACGAACTTATCATGTAAAGTGTGTCTACCATATACAACATTGTTTACAAAACAATCACATAAGTGTCTTAGCTTTCTTATAGCTTCGATACCGGCGCGAGCATTAGCGTCGTTAAACAATCTAGCTTAACTAACAAACACGAACTTCTCCCTGACACTATAAAAATACGAGGCATAAACGATACCGATACTTATAGCGAATCATTAGGCTCTATTTATTTATCATTTTTAATATCGGAAAAGCCTCACGAGCATAAATTCTACGTCATAAGCGATAGTATAAATTTAAAAAACTACAATGGTATTTTAGGTACGGATTTTAATGCTCCGAAATTTTAATGCTAAAATAGATTATAGTTCAAATACAATGCTTTTAAATAATCATAAGGTACCGATCCTATTTCATCAACCTATTTATATCGTCCCGGCACGTTCTGAAGCCGTTATCGAGTGCGCTGTATCAAATTACTCCGCCGAGCTATATCATAACAATGAAGCTCTCGTATTAGACCACACTTTACGCGATGGTGTTTATGTTGCAAATTGTATAGTCTCTATCAAACCAAACAGAAAGGTCAACGTTACAATTTTAAATACCACTGACATTGACATAGAGGGCAAGGACTATGTAGTGGAACTGTCACCTTTCAATCAATTAAAGCACTCTGAATCTTTTCATAACATTAATTCTATTTCTTGTTCTAAGTCTAATCGAGCAAATCACGTTCTAAGCTTAATTCGTTGTTCACACCTTAATGACGAAGAGAAAAAAGCTCTCCTCGGTTGTTGCTCAGAATACACAGATATTTTTCATGTCGAGGGCGAGCCTCTGTCTTTTACAAACGCCGTCGAACATTCTATAAATACGGGCAATGCACCTCCTATTCATGTAAAATCGTATCGCTTCCCCGAGTGTCACAAGGAAGAAGTCGACACCCAAATTCGTAAGATGCTCGAACAAAATATTATTCGTCCCTCTGTTTCACCCTGGAGTGCCCCTGTAGGGGTAGTTCCGAAAAAAATGGACGCCTCTGGCAAGAAAAAATGGCGAATAGTGATAGATTATCGCCGTCTCAATGACGTCACTGTTTCTGAAAGCTATCCTCTGCCTCTTATCACAGATATCCTCGACCAATTAGGACACTCAAAATATTTTAGTACCCTTGACCTTGCCAGTGGTTTTCATCAATTACGAATGGCCCCCAAGGACGCCCCAAAAACGGGTTTTACCATAAGCACGAATTCAAGCATGTCTGGACATTATGAGTTCACCAGAATGCCATTTGGGTTGAAAAATGCCCCTGTTACCTTCCAACGACTTATGAACACCGTCTTATCAGGTCTGCAAGGTCTACATTGTTAAGTTTACTTGGATGACTGTATCTTGTACAGCTCGACCTTGGACTCCCATATACAGAAATTAAGACTAGTATTTGACAAACTAAGAGAATATAATTTAAAACTCCAACCTGATAAGTGCGAGTTTCTAAGACGCGAAGTGACTTACCTAGGCCATATCATCACCGATAAAGATGTCTCTCCCAATCCAGAAAAAGTTAAAGCCGTTTCGTAGTTTCCAACGCCCAAAAATCCTAAAGACGTCAAATCATTTCTAGGCCTAATAGGCTATTATCGCCGATTCATAAACAATTTCTCCAAATTAACTAAACCCCTTACCCCTTTATTAAAGAAAGACGTCACATTCCACTGGTCCCCTGAGCAACAAACCGCTTTCGATACGCTGAAAGATATGTTAATTACCGCACCGATTCTCCAATACCCAGATTTCTCGCAGCCATTTATAGTCACCACCGATGCAAGTAATTACGCTGTAGGAGCAATCCTTTCTCAAGGACCTATAGGCAAAGATAGGCCAATAGCAAACGCTTCCCGTACTCTGAATCGCGCCGAAGGTAACTACTCTACAACTGAGAAGGAGTTACTAGCTATTTTGTTTGCCGTTAAAACTTTTTGACCTTACCTATATGGCACTAAATTTAAAATCGTGACGGATCATAGACCCCTTGTGTGGTTATTCAATGTCAAAGACCCAGGCAGTAAACTTATACGCTGGCGCCTTAAACTCGAGGAGTACGACTATGAAATAATTTACAAACAAGGTCGTCTCAATTCTAATGCTGATGCACTTTCTCGTTGCCCAATTAATGTCATAGATATTAACAATTTAAATAATTTATCCTATGAACAATACTTCAAACTTCAGTTCACTAATAAACTCCCAACTTCTAATACTATTGTTCACGAATGTACTCGAGGGCCTACATTTAACAAAATTAAATACCATTGCATGTCCTGTTTCCTTAGACTTCGATTATTCTATTCCCCACTGTGAAGAAATCTTATCACAATTAGAGAAACCTGACGAGTTACTTAACACCGAACGCGAACCTTTTACTATCCAAACGACACTCGACAAAAATAAAACATATTACTTTCTTTTTACTAAAACTCATCATTACGAAGAAACAAAATTCAAAGATATATATAACTTACTTATAAAACTTAGAGATAAAATTATTATCGAAAACCCTACTATCACTGATTTAGCAATTTCAGACTTCTCTGACCCCTTTTCTAAATTAGCCTATACTAAAATTTATAATATGATCACTTACATATTTCACAATACCAATTTAAACATATACATTTACAAAAATCAATTAATTTATCCTACCCCAGTCGAAGTTCCAAAAATTTTAAAAGAAAATCACGATTCCCCTATTGCGGGTCATCCCGGATCGAACCGGATGTATAAGAGAATTAAAGCCGCTTATTACTGGAAAGGTATGCGTGCAGATATTGTAGAATATGTCAAAAAATGTCAATTATGTCAAGTTAACAAGCCACTTAGACTATCTAACAAATCCCCCATGGAAATAACTACTACCTCCACGAGGCCATTTGAGCGACTAGCTCTCGATATCGTTGGACCTCTACCCGAGGCGGGTTTTCAAAAGTTTAAATTTATTCTAACCCTACAGGATGATCTCACAAAGTTTTCTAGTGCCTATCCTATGATATCCTCCACGAGTGAAGAAATAGCTAGAAACCTTGTACATTTTATGTCGCTATTCGGTTTTCCCAAATCTATATTAACTGACTTAGGTACTTGTTTTACCTCTGACTTATTCAAACAATTAATGAAAATATTAAAAATTAAAAACCTTTACACCACTCCATATCATCCTCAAACTAATGGTGCTTTAGAGCGCTCTCATGCTACTCTAAAAGAGTACCTTAAATCCTTTGTAAATGAAAACCAAAATGATTGGCACTGTTATTTATTTACCGCAATATTAGCTTACAACACTACTCCTCACTCTTCTATTAATTTCACTCCTTATGAGTTACTGTATGGTTATAAGCCAACTATTCCTTCTTCTTTGTATGAGACTAATAACAACACTACATATAATGAGTACATACGCGCTTTACAATATCGGATGCGTTTTAGTCGCGAAAAGCTATCCAAAACATTAATAACAGTAAGGAAAAATCTAAACAATATTATAATACAAATTTCCGCCAAGTGACTTATAAAGTTGGTGATTTAGTCTACTTAAGACATCACCACCGACTTAGGAAAGCCTTATCTCCAATCTGGAAAGGCCCTTATAAAATCATAAAAGTACACAATAATCATAATGTTACATTGCAAGTAGGTCGTAAGCATATTAAATATCACACCAATGAAATTAAACCAGCTGTTTCCTCATAATCTTTCACTTTAAATCTTTCATTATACATATATTCTTTAATTATTTTCAGAACCCTCTGCTATGGATGCCAAGCAGATTCCAGTATTATACCTATATTTCATAGTCCCGGAATATACTTTGAACATATAACTAACATAAATTTTTATAATGATTAATGGAAAGTAGTGACACACATCGACATAATGACTTTAGATCCGTATCTCAATAAAATTGAAACCTTATTACAAAAATCTATTAATCTTTGTACTAGAATTCAGTCAGAACATTTAATTGATTGTAAAGATTTTTTTAATCCAATAGAAATCTTAATAGAAACCAACTATGTTAAATTACAATCTTTGTCTCACATTATTAGCAACCAACCGACAACCAAGGTCAAAAGATCTTTAGAATTTGGTGGCGAGATCCTTAAATTCTTCTTTGGTACATTTAACGCCGATGATGCTCGTAAATACGACGCAGCAATTGAATCCTGTCGCAAAAGCGATAAAGAATTATTTCATTTATTCAAAGACAATATTCACATAATTAAATCAACCATAAATAATTTTAACTCGACCATTTCTAAATTGAACCAGAATGAAATCAAATTAAATTCACAAATAAATGCTATGAATGAAATATTTTCACAAATTACTAAAACTGACAATCTACATTTTTATATTTCTAGAATTAATAATTTACTTAACATTATTGAAGGTTCTTTACTGTCCATTTCTAATTTATTAGACACAACCTTAAATGCAATTTTATTCTCTAAAGTAAATGTTTTACATCCTAGTGTTATAAGTCCCACAAACCTTTTTAAAGATTTATCTGAGAATATCAACCATATAAATAAAAAGCTAGATTTTCCAGTTGAATTGAGCATTCATAATATTCATTCAATAATTGATGTATCAGAACTTAATTGTTATTATTATAATAATAAGATTGTTTTTGTTTTGCAAATCCCCTTGATTATGCCAGACAAATATACTGTTCATAAAATAATACCTTTACCGACTCCTCATGAAGAGACAGATTCACATATTCAGACCTTTGCTTTGATACAACCTTCCAACTCGTATATAGCCTTAAGTGATGATAGAATGCATTATACTATGTTAAGTAACCTTGATGATTGTAAACCTATTAGCAGCAACTATTCTATTTGTAAATTGATTTCTATATTCTTATGTATAAATAACCCAAATTGTGAATCAAAACTATTAACCGAAGTAACTTTAACACTACCTAAAGAGTGTAACTCTAAATTGTTATTTGGTCTTATTGACATTTGGCAAAAGCTGAAAAATAATAAATGGATATTTGTACAATCAAACATGAGCAAATTAACAATTAAATGTGATGATAATATTAGTGATTATCCTATTGTCGGCACAGGTATAGTAAAATTAACAGAAAATGGTATAGGTTTTTCGAAAACCATCCAACTATTACCAACTCACACTTATTTTTTTTCAATTAAATCTCCTATAGACATAAGTTTCGATATCACAAATGACGATTGTTGTAAAAAGGACATATTTAATAAAACTTTGCCTCATTTAACGCCACTCACATTGAGTAAGATAAACTTAGAATCATTAAAATATCAAGATCACCAGCTAAACAACTTGGAAAGCGAGATAAATAAAATCCAAAGCGAATCTCATTTTATTAAATATGCCCATTACTATTCTACATTTACTTACATCCTGATTGTATCCTTATTTTTATACTTAACTTATAAATTATATAAGTGTTTTAGAAACCGTAACAATTCTCAATTTTGTATCCATATATATAACCAATGTAATACTAAGAAATCAGTTAAAAATAATTCCAAAATTTCTAGTTCTATTGAAATGACTGAAATGTCAACATCTGATGATGACAGATCTATAAAATCATTGCCAAATCCTGTAACAAATTATAAGCTTTATGCTACTGTACACAAAGTCGAATATCATTCAAATAGAAACTTGAAAAACTTTTAAAGATGCTGTTATGTCATGTACTCCGTTTAGTTATTCTTTATAATTATTATGTTCTTATTTTAATATGAACTTTATGTACTTCTAGATTAAACACTTTTACATTTTTTATCTACTACTATTTCTGTACTATTTCTTTATAACTTTAACTCTAATCTAATCTTATGATTTTTGTACTATATTCAATGGTTTCTAAATTTGTTTTCTAAATGTATTTATTTTTCTAAATCTGACTTCGCTTTATCTTAATCCAGATAATGCTTCGTCTAAAGAGGGGGGCTGTTATATCCCTTAATTCCATGTAAATAAAGCCTAGTCAGCAATTACTATTCCGTCGTAATTTTCCTTTAGCGTAAATTGTACAATAAGCATTATTCGATATACTTTAATTATTAATTTTATTCAATCAGTTAGATCTGAGACGCGACAGTGTACGGTGCGGTTTAGGAACCATTGAATTTTCCATTTTTACGGTGAGATATTGTAAAGTGCAAATAAACTTTGGGTTTTCTACTTGCGAGTTTTTTTTAAAAAGACAAACGGACCCGGCCTCCTAACAAAATTGGTGTCAGAAGTAGGATGTGTCAGATTGATAGCCTTCATACGGTACTGGCACATTCGTTTTTTTTTCGGAGCTTCCGTTATCGCCACTGGTCGACAGTAAGACTTTTCCGTGGCTAAGCCTGCGCCAGAAGATTGTGTGAAGACCCTTGGACGACGATAAGCCTCCGCTCTGAAGCGTGAGCCCGCTCCAGCACACCGCCGCTGCCGTACTCTCCGTCAGGTAACTTGTAAGCCTCAGCCGCAGCTCGAGCCAGAACCGACCAGGTCTAACTCACCTACCATCTCTAACATTTTTTCAAATTTCTTTTTCCATTTTTGCGTATTTTCAAAGTATTGAAGGAGAAATAACTGCGAAGGCGCAGTTATCCGACACTCAGCGCGCAGCCGCGCCACGTTGCATCGACACGCACTCACCGGATTCTAGCAATGTCAGCAGCTTCGTGTTTCACCGCGTGCATAATTTTGTGAGTGTTTTTGTGTATCTTGGCCATAGATTCGTGACCAATAAGTGATTTTTTTTCAGTGAATTTTCCTATTTTTTTTGTGTGATTTTGCGACAAAACTGTGAAAAAATATCTTTCGTGAATAGTTTTAAATTATTCTATATTTTCATTAGACAATTATTCTATGTCTGTTAAAACAGAAAAAGTTGAAATGTCTGACAAAATTACGTTAACATTTTTAACCAAATTTATTAAACCCTACAATGGTGACAAAGAGTCCCTTCCGGCATTTCTCACTAACTGTGACAATGCCATGTCATTAGCTAGCGAAGATCAGCAGTCTATCTTATGTAAATTTATAATATCTCAACTGGAGGGCAAAGCTCAGGTTGCAGTCAGTTTAAAAACATTCGACGAATGGCTCGACTTAAAATCCTTTTTACGAACTACGTTTGGCGAAAAGAAACACGCCACTCATCTCTTAGTCGACTTGCAGAATTGCAAGCAAGAACCATCCGAAGATGTAACTAAATATTCTATGCGAATAGAACAGATCCTTACTAGGATTTTGTCTGATGTTCAATATAATATTAAAGATCCCAAAGAACTTCCCGGTAGGTTAGCCTCCATGGAAGATCTAGCGCTCAACACCTTTATACTAGGTCTAAATACTTCTATTTCAACTATTGTAAGGTGTAGAAATCCCTCAACCCTCAATGAGGCTGTACAACACGCTATTGAAGAGGAAAAACTTATCAATCTTCGTTTTAGTTCATTAAAATTCAAAAGTAATTCTGGTTTACAAAATAACTCTAGATTTCAAAATAAATCAAATTTCGATCCAAAATTTAATTCTAATAATTTTAACAAATCTAATTATAATTCTAATAATTTTAACAACAGGTCCAATTATAATCCTAATTCAAACTCTTTTCATTCCAACTCAAAAAATAATTCTAATTCATATCCAAAAATTTGTAGTTACAGTAAAAACATAGGGCACAGTATAGAACAATGTCGTAAGCGACAGTATAACATGCAGCGTCAAAATGCTAATTCTAACTCTTCTAATCCTAAACCCGGTTCATCTAGTGCTGTGCATGTTTTACAACAAGGTGACGAAGTGGTCCATGATGAACCTTTAAACTGGCAAAGATTTCGGATACGTGCCTGCCGAAGTCGATAAATCATAACGGCACAAATTCGTATACTATTTCTTATCCTAAATCGAATGTCGATACTTATACTAATTCTTATCCTAAGTCAAATACTAATTCTTTTACTAAATCATGTACTAATTCTTATACTAAATCGCCTACTAATTCTTATCATAAATCTTATACCAATTCTAATCCTAAATCTTATAATAATTCGTATCCTAATTCTTATAATAAATCTTATGCGGATAATTTTACTAATTCAACTACTATTTCTTCATCTCAGCTACCCAAAAAGGAGCTGAGTCACACTAATTCAACTACTATCTCTACATCTCAGTTACCCAAAAAGGAGCTGAGTCACACTAATTCAACTACTATTTCTACATCTCAGCTATCCAAAAAGGAGCTGAGTCATACTAATTCAATTACTATCTCTACATCTCAGCTACCCAAAAGGGAACTGAGTCATACTAATTCAATTAATATTTCCACATCTCAGCTATCCAAAAAGGAACTGAGTCCTACTAAATCGAGCTCAACTGAAGTGTCTGAGTCAAATCTTTCTAAACATTATTCTAACTCTTGTACCAATTCTTATACTAATAATAATGCTTATAATAAATCAAAAGGGTTATTATTTGGCAAACCTTCTAATTCCTGTGGTCGTGAACTTGATCCAATTCCCATTTTTGAAACGAACTTATCATGTAAAGTGTGTCTACCATATACAACATTGTTTACAAAACAATCACATAAGTGTCTTAGCTTTCTTATAGCTTCGATACCGGCGCGAGCATTAGCGTCGTTAAACAATCTAGCTTAACTAACAAACACGAACTTCTCCCTGACACTATAAAAATACGAGGCATAAACGATACCGATACTTATAGCGAATCATTAGGCTCTATTTATTTATCATTTTTAATATCGGAAAAGCCTCACGAGCATAAATTCTACGTCATAAGCGATAGTATAAATTTAAAAAACTACAATGGTATTTTAGGTACGGATTTTAAGGCTCCGAAATTTTAATGCTAAAATAGATTATAGTTCAAATACAATGCTTTTAAATAATCATAAGGTACCGATCCTATTTCATCAACCTATTTATATCGTCCCGGCACGTTCTGAAGCCGTTATCGAGTGCGCTGTATCAAATTACTCCGCCGAGCTATATCATAACAATGAAGCTCTCGTATTAGACCACACTTTACGCGATGGTGTTTATGTTGCAAATTGTATAGTCTCTATCAAACCAAACAGAAAGGTCAACGTTACAATTTTAAATACCACTGACATTGACATAGAGGGCAAGGACTATGTAGTGGAACTGTCACCTTTCAATCAATTAAAGCACTCTGAATCTTTTCATAACATTAATTCTATTTCTTGTTCTAAGTCTAATCGAGCAAATCACGTTCTAAGCTTAATTCGTTGTTCACACCTTAATGACGAAGAGAAAAAAGCTCTCCTCGGTTGTTGCTCAGAATACACAGATATTTTTCATGTCGAGGGCGAGCCTCTGTCTTTTACAAACGCCGTCGAACATTCTATAAATACGGGCAATGCACCTCCTATTCATGTAAAATCGTATCGCTTCCCCGAGTGTCACAAGGAAGAAGTCGACACCCAAATTCGTAAGATGCTCGAACAAAATATTATTCGTCCCTCTGTTTCACCCTGGAGTGCCCCTGTAGGGGTAGTTCCGAAAAAAATGGACGCCTCTGGCAAGAAAAAATGGCGAATAGTGATAGATTATCGCCGTCTCAATGACGTCACTGTTTCTGAAAGCTATCCTCTGCCTCTTATCACAGATATCCTCGACCAATTAGGACACTCAAAATATTTTAGTACCCTTGACCTTGCCAGTGGTTTTCATCAATTACGAATGGCCCCCAAGGACGCCCCAAAAACGGGTTTTACCATAAGCACGAATTCAAGCATGTCTGGACATTATGAGTTCACCAGAATGCCATTTGGGTTGAAAAATGCCCCTGTTACCTTCCAACGACTTATGAACACCGTCTTATCAGGTCTGCAAGGTCTACATTGTTAAGTTTACTTGGATGACTGTATCTTGTACAGCTCGACCTTGGACTCCCATATACAGAAATTAAGACTAGTATTTGACAAACTAAGAGAATATAATTTAAAACTCCAACCTGATAAGTGCGAGTTTCTAAGACGCGAAGTGACTTACCTAGGCCATATCATCACCGATAAAGATGTCTCTCCCAATCCAGAAAAAGTTAAAGCCGTTTCGTAGTTTCCAACGCCCAAAAATCCTAAAGACGTCAAATCATTTCTAGGCCTAATAGGCTATTATCGCCGATTCATAAACAATTTCTCCAAATTAACTAAACCCCTTACCCCTTTATTAAAGAAAGACGTCACATTCCACTGGTCCCCTGAGCAACAAACCGCTTTCGATACGCTGAAAGATATGTTAATTACCGCACCGATTCTCCAATACCCAGATTTCTCGCAGCCATTTATAGTCACCACCGATGCAAGTAATTACGCTGTAGGAGCAATCCTTTCTCAAGGACCTATAGGCAAAGATAGGCCAATAGCAAACGCTTCCCGTACTCTGAATCGCGCCGAAGGTAACTACTCTACAACTGAGAAGGAGTTACTAGCTATTTTGTTTGCCGTTAAAACTTTTTGACCTTACCTATATGGCACTAAATTTAAAATCGTGACGGATCATAGACCCCTTGTGTGGTTATTCAATGTCAAAGACCCAGGCAGTAAACTTATACGCTGGCGCCTTAAACTCGAGGAGTACGACTATGAAATAATTTACAAACAAGGTCGTCTCAATTCTAATGCTGATGCACTTTCTCGTTGCCCAATTAATGTCATAGATATTAACAATTTAAATAATTTATCCTATGAACAATACTTCAAACTTCAGTTCACTAATAAACTCCCAACTTCTAATACTATTGTTCACGAATGTACTCGAGGGCCTACATTTAACAAAATTAAATACCATTGCATGTCCTGTTTCCTTAGACTTCGATTATTCTATTCCCCACTGTGAAGAAATCTTATCACAATTAGAGAAACCTGACGAGTTACTTAACACCGAACGCGAACCTTTTACTATCCAAACGACACTCGACAAAAATAAAACATATTACTTTCTTTTTACTAAAACTCATCATTACGAAGAAACAAAATTCAAAGATATATATAACTTACTTATAAAACTTAGAGATAAAATTATTATCGAAAACCCTACTATCACTGATTTAGCAATTTCAGACTTCTCTGACCCCTTTTCTAAATTAGCCTATACTAAAATTTATAATATGATCACTTACATATTTCACAATACCAATTTAAACATATACATTTACAAAAATCAATTAATTTATCCTACCCCAGTCGAAGTTCCAAAAATTTTAAAAGAAAATCACGATTCCCCTATTGCGGGTCATCCCGGATCGAACCGGATGTATAAGAGAATTAAAGCCGCTTATTACTGGAAAGGTATGCGTGCAGATATTGTAGAATATGTCAAAAAATGTCAATTATGTCAAGTTAACAAGCCACTTAGACTATCTAACAAATCCCCCATGGAAATAACTACTACCTCCACGAGGCCATTTGAGTGACTAGCTCTCGATATCGTTGGACCTCTACCCGAGGCGGGTTTTCAAAAGTTTAAATTTATTCTAACCCTACAGGATGATCTCACAAAGTTTTCTAGTGCCTATCCTATGATATCCTCCACGAGTGAAGAAATAGCTAGAAACCTTGTACATTTTATGTCGCTATTCGGTTTTCCCAAATCTATATTAACTGACTTAGGTACTTGTTTTACCTCTGACTTATTCAAACAATTAATGAAAATATTAAAAATTAAAAACCTTTACACCACTCCATATCATCCTCAAACTAATGGTGCTTTAGAGCGCTCTCATGCTACTCTAAAAGAGTACCTTAAATCCTTTGTAAATGAAAACCAAAATGATTGGCACTGTTATTTATTTACCGCAATATTAGCTTACAACACTACTCCTCACTCTTCTATTAATTTCACTCCTTATGAGTTACTGTATGGTTATAAGCCAACTATTCCTTCTTCTTTGTATGAGACTAATAACAACACTACATATAATGAGTACATACGCGCTTTACAATATCGGATGCGTTTTAGTCGCGAAAAGCTATCCAAAACATTAATAACAGTAAGGAAAAATCTAAACAATATTATAATACAAATTTCCGCCAAGTGACTTATAAAGTTGGTGATTTAGTCTACTTAAGACATCACCACCGACTTAGGAAAGCCTTATCTCCAATCTGGAAAGGCCCTTATAAAATCATAAAAGTACACAATAATCATAATGTTACATTGCAAGTAGGTCGTAAGCATATTAAATATCACACCAATGAAATTAAACCAGCTGTTTCCTCATAATCTTTCACTTTAAATCTTTCATTATACATATATTCTTTAATTATTTTCAGAACCCTCTGCTATGGATGCCAAGCAGATTCCAGTATTATACCTATATTTCATAGTCCCGGAATATACTTTGAACATATAACTAACATAAATTTTTATAATGATTAATGGAAAGTAGTGACACACATCGACATAATGACTTTAGATCCGTATCTCAATAAAATTGAAACCTTATTACAAAAATCTATTAATCTTTGTACTAGAATTCAGTCAGAACATTTAATTGATTGTAAAGATTTTTTTAATCCAATAGAAATCTTAATAGAAACCAACTATGTTAAATTACAATCTTTGTCTCACATTATTAGCAACCAACCGACAACCAAGGTCAAAAGATCTTTAGAATTTGGTGGCGAGATCCTTAAATTCT